>PVKM010028262.1:0-18401 GCA_004027735.1 Carollia perspicillata
ATGACACATGGAAATGAACTGAAGGGGGGGAGTGTGAGTGGGAGGAGGAATGAAGTGGGGGAAATGGGACAACTGTAATGGCATAATCAATAAAATATATTAAAAAATAAAAAATATATTTTCTAGTTCTGGCTGGAATGGATCAGTGGACTGAGTGCTAGCCTACAAACCAAAAGTCACTGGTTTGATTCCCAGTCAGGGCACATGCCTGGGTTGTGGGCCAGGTCCCCTAGTTGGGAACATTCAGGAGGCAACAGATTGATGTCTCTCTCACACATCGATGTTTCTCTCTCTCTCTTTCTCCCTCCCTTCCCTTCTCTCTAAAAATAAATAAACAAAATATTTTTTAAAAAAGAAAAAATATTTTTTTTATGAAATAAAAATACTGAGAGCTTAGGAGGTGGAAGTGTTAAGATAAGGAGGAAATCATCATGTGTTTAAAGTAAGGGGCATGTGGCCTGGCTGGTGTGGCTTGTGGACTGAGTGCCAGTCTGTGGACTAAAGTAGGGGGCATGTACATCTTAAGTCAGCTGGGCCCTGGCAGAGTAGCTCAGTTTCTTAGAGCGTCATCCCGATACACCAAGGTTGTGGGTTCAATGCTGGTGAGGCACATACAAGAATCAATTAATGAATGTATAAGTAAGTGGAACAACAAATCGATGTTTCTCTCTCTCTACAATCAATACATGTAAAAAATTTTTTTAAACAGGAAAAAAATGTCAGCTAGAAGTATAGATCCACTTTCAGAAATCATATTCAAGTAAGTCAATTAGACTTTTGACTTGCTGTTATTGATGTTCTGGGTAGAGATTCTTTTTTTATATTAGAGTACAGGTGAATCTGTGCATGTGTCAAATGTTAACTCAAACCTTTCAAAAAATAGAGACCAGAGCACCATCTAATAGTGACCCTTTTGGAGTCTCACATTGAAGCAATATCTGCAACTTTTACTTTTAAGCCATGAAATCACTTTCTTCACACTCATTTTCTGAGTTCGGTCAACCCGGGCTTCTTTAAAGTCACTAACTTTTAGATAGAAGTAGTATCTCTTTTGCCCTCCCAACGGGATATAAATCAAGTTGACAGAATAATTAAGAGAAAATTTAATCAAAGATATGCAGTGGTAATGACGGGATCTTCAAATTCCCATCTTAAATTATCAAAAGAGATCAAGAGGGAAAGTTGGAGAGGCATCAACAGTCAGTGAACTATGCAGAGTCTGGAGATACAAAAGTGAAAAATGAAATAGAAGCAAATGGCCAAGGCCACTTTAAATCATATGAACTTAATTACCTACCTGGTAACTATATAATACCTGGGAAATAAGGAGTGGTCATTCTTCTTAGTGATCTTGTAACCTCAAGATTATCAGCAAATGAAATCTTCTGGGAGCCAGCACCCTGGAAAACTTGCAAGTTAAATGGGTTATAAGTAGCTTTCCTTAAACAGAGCTGCAGGAAATGGAGCCCCTTATTAAATGTAACCTGGTAGCAGTAACCTACTCACCTGGGAGCCAATGGTGAAGGAGCACCTGAGGCAGCTGGGATAATACTGCTGCCTTCTCCCTCCAACCTCGTAATGGACATCCTTGAGCTTTTTGTTTTGTTTTGCTTGCTCTGAACTTACTCCTCTTTCTTCTGGCACCCCAGTTATTCTTCAAAGAAAAATTCATCCTCACTCTCAGTCCCTCTGATTATCTACCTGCTCCCCCCACCCCAACTTCAGAGGAAAGAATATAATCCAAAATTGGTCAATCAAACGTGGGCATTGGATCAAGGATTGTCACATGATCCAAGCCAACCAGTGAGACCTAAATCTGTGACTTTTGTTGGAATTATTGGAACAATGGCTCTTTTTCTCTTTTTTTCCCCACTAGCTTTGTTGAGGTATAATTGACAAATAAAAATGTTATATATTTAAGGTGTATAACTTGATGTTTTCATACATGTAATACATTTTGAAATAATCACCACAATAAAGCCAATTAATATATTCATCACCTCACGTAGTTACGATTATCTTTTTTCTACTTTTTTGTGGTGAGAACACTTACAATCTACTCTTTTAGCAAATTTCAAGTGTACACTACAGTCTTGTTTAGTACATTGTGTACAGTATTGTAACAGATCTCCAGAGCCTACTCATCTTGCATAGCTGAAAGTTTGTTCCCTTTCATCGACAACTCCCTATCTTCCCCTCACCCAGGCCGCGGCAACCACCATTCTACTTTCTACTTCTATGAGTTGGACTATTTCAGGTACCACTTATAAATGGGGGGCAATATTTGCCTTTCCCTGCCTGGCTTATTTCACTCAGCATAAGTCTTCCAGGGTCATCCACACTGCTGCAAATGACAGGATTTCCTTCTTTTTAAGGCTGAATATTATTACGTCATGCGTGAGTGTGTAGATGCATAGATATAAACACACATAGATACATAACATATCTATCATATTACATGTATATGTACCTATATCTATTCAGATATATCACATTTCTTTATTCATTTTTTCCATCAACAGGCATTTCGATTATTTCCATATCTTGGTTATGGTGAATGATGCTTCAATGAACATGGAGGTGCAGATGTGTCTTCAAGATACTGATTTTGTTTCCTTTGGATGGGATTGCTGTATCATAAGGTAATTCCGTTTTTATTTTCTGAGGAAACTCCACACTGTTTTCTGTAATGGCTGTACCAATTTACATTTCCACCAACAGTGCAGAAGTGCTCCCCTATCTTCACATCCTCACCAAAAGTTGTTATCTACCTCTTGTCTTTTTGATAACAGCCATTCTAACAGGTATGAGGTGATGTCTCGTTGTGGTTTTGACTTTCATTATCCTGACGATCAGTGATGTTGGGCTCCTTTTCATATACTTGGGTGACCATTTACATATTTTTTCTTTGGTTCACAGGTCTACACTCAATCCACTGAGCTACACCGGCTAAGGCTGCATATTTTTTCTTGAGAAATGTCTGTCCAGGTCCTTTGCCCATTTTTAGTAGGTTTATTTCTGTTTTTTTGTTATTGAGTTGTATGAGGCTTTCTTTCTCTTTGTACTAGAGTTGAAAAACTGGTAGACCATAATCCTGGAGTTACTAAGAACATCTGAGCCCCCACATGGAGAGAGTCTGCCTGAGAATGCAGCATCACAGGGCTCAGAGAGAGATAAGTCTTAATATCATGTGAGATCATATATGTATTTGTGCCTAAACTAGAGCAACCTGCATTTCCTTCAAGTCTTTTCTCAAATGTCCCTTACTCAATAAGGTCTTTTCCTGACCACCCTTTTAAATAGTTCACCCTGACTCCTACCCAGCACTCTCAACCTCCTTTTACCACACACTGATTTTCTCGTGTTCCATATTAAGAGCATTCTTTTTTTTTTTTATGCTTACCTGAGGACATGTTTCCATTGATTTGGGAGAGAGGGAGAGAAGAAAGAAGGGAGAGAAAGAAATATCAATTGTTTGTCTCCTGTACATGCCCCAACCAGGGATTGAACCCACAACTTAGGTATGTGCTGTGACTGAATCAAACCAGCAAACTTTCAGTGCACAGAACAACCCTCCGACCAACTGAGCCATGTGGCCAAGGCCTCAGCACTTATCTTTTAAACATGGTTATTGTTTGTCATCTATTTCTGCCTATTAAAGTTTAAGCTCTAACCAGGTCATAAATCTTGGACTATTTTATTCACTAATGTATTTCAGGGGCCTAAAACAGGGCCTAGCTAATAGTAAATGCTTGATGAAAATCATTGAGTGAATAAATAAATGGATTTTTTTTAATTACATGAAAAAATTTCACATAGTGGAAGGAATAAGTGAGCTCTCTGGGGTCTCTTATATATTTTTTAAGATTTTATTTATTTATTTTTAGAGATAAAGGAATGGTGGGAGAAAGAGAGAGGGAGAGAAACATCGATGTATAAGAGGAACATTGATCAGTTGCCTCTCCCCTACACCCCAACCGGAGACTGGGCCTACAACCCCAGCATGTGCCCTGACCAGGAATCAAGCTGATGACCTTTCCTTCTGTGGGAGGAGGCTCAACCAAGTGAGCCATGCCAGTCAAGGCTCTGAGGTCACTAATCTTATTTATCAGGGCCCCATCCTCAGGACCTAATCACTTCCCAAAGGCCTTACCTCCTAATACTACCAAGTTGGGATTTAGGTTTCAATGCATGGTGGGGACACAGTCAAGTCCATAGCAGTGTCAGTCACAAGACAGGTTTATCTGATCATTTTTAAATGTCTTCCTGTCATGTTACATGACATATTTTTTCTTTTTTTCTGATGCTCAGTAAAACTGTTGGATGACAAACTTGAGAAAAATCTTCTAAAAATATTGCAAAAAATAAAAATAGATTAAAATAAGAGAGAAAAGATAATGCCTGAATAACAAGAGCTATAGAAACAAGAAACAGAGAAAATAAAGGGAAGAAAAGCCTCAAAAAATATTCCAGAGCACTTTATAAACCGATATAAATATCCAGATTGAAAGCATCCATGAAGCATTTTGGAGAATGTATATCTCTAGTCCCAGCCCTCAATACCCACTGCTTCCATCCTCTCTTGGATATCTTTGAGGCATCTCAAATTCCACAAGTCAAAATATGGAGTCCTAAGTTTTTTTCCTCAAATCTTGTTCACTTCATGCTTTATATCTTGAAGAAGGGTGTAACTATCCATCCAGTTATACAGCCTAAAATTCTAGGAGTTATTTTTGACATCTTCTCCCTTATTTTCATAATGCAATCCATCTCTAAGTCCTCTGGCTTAAACTCCTACCTACCTATTAAATGTATCTATACTTGTTTTCACATTTAAGATCGCCTCTTACCTAGAAGACAGCAATAGAATTCTTGTCTCTCTGCATCCTCTCATAACCTCCTCTAACCCTTTATTTCCACATTGTATCTATAGTTATCTTTTCAAAAGGCAAATCTGATCATGTCTTTCCTATTTGCCTCTTCTTCAGAATTGAGACTTATTGGTCTAACTTAAAACGTCAGACCTTACTTCCTTTCCTGAAACAGGTGGTCTCTTCAGGACTCCAACGGTAAGCTGTGGTCAAAACAGCTCTATTATCTACTGTCCTAAGCCCCAACAGAGAAACACAAAGTCTGAGGCTCAGACCTGGTTGGATAACTGAGTGAGAGCAGCTAAAGGGCAGACCATGGAGGAGCTAGCGTGGCTGTTGTTTCGGGTTGCACTTGTTGGGAATAAAGGGCATGTGTCGCTTTATGCCTGGTCTCCATGTCTTGGTGTCCTGACATTTTTATTTCATCATAATTACCAGGAATCAAAGGGAGGTTCAACCCAGCAAAAGAAAGTATCCCTAAGTTTTAGAGACCCAGTGACAGCTTCCCAATGCTCTTCAAATTAATATAAAATCCTTACCGTGGCTGTCAAGCACCTAGGAGGTCTGATCCTACTAGCTTTTCCAGCTAAACTTCAGCCTGCCTGCCCTCCCTCTGTTTCAGGCCCACAGTTCTCTTTCCGTCTCTCCCCTCATCACCAGCCTGCCATCTCAGGGCTGCTGCTCATGCTGTTCCCTCTGTTGGAATGCAATTGCCCCACTACCACCACGAGCTACTTAACTTCTCTTACTCTTCCAGTTCTCAGCCCAGTCAGCACTTCTTTGGGGAATGTTTTCATGACCAAATTGAATGTCCTCCTCATAGACTCTTAAAGCAACCTTTTCTTTTCTTAATAGCAATTACGCTAGTAGGCAATTTTCTTTGTGCGATTATTTGAGTAATGTCTTTCTCCCCCATTGAATTGGAAGCTCATGAGGGCAGGGACTGTGGGTTCTGCTAACCATTGACTCCTCATTGTCTAGCCAAGTTTCTGGACCATAGTAAGCCCTCAATACATATTGAATAAGCAGTTGAATGAATAAATGTGTGAATACATAAATGAGTGAAAAAATTTGAGATTTGGAAACTCCTAAGATAAACTTTTTGAGTGGCTCAAAATAACTATTAGAGAATTATTCCACTATTTATTCAAAAGCTGTCATATCAGTGCTCCAAATAATAATTTATATATCATGGTGAGTAGGCCCTCAAATATATCCTGTGATATTAATATGAATTTATGGCTATAGGCCATAGTTTCAAGAAAACAGTGCTATCTTCTTACTGTAATGAAGCATGGATTTAATCTCTTAAGAGCTCATCAAAAAACAATCTGGGATAATTTTATAACTGTGAATATCCTAATAAAAATATGATACTGCTTATATGGAAAATTCAACAAGAATCTATTTGCAGACTTAATAGTGTAAAGAAATTTGTCAAGTTATAGGTTACTGAGCTTTGTGAAAGCACAGCTCAAGATCAAACTGTTCCCGATAATTTTGAAGTGAGGTAGAAATTCTGAAGTGGCATAGGACTTTTATCACTCCAAGGTATTAGATATACAGTCCCCATTTAGAAAACTCAGAGTAAGATCTTACTGAAAGAGTGCTTTGGTCATTATAAGGATGTAGTTAAACATATTATCTGATGACAATAGGAGCTAACATTTACTATGTCAGATGAAGTTCTAAATGCTCATTTAATCCTCATAACAATTCTAAGCAAGGTAGGAACTATCGTTTCCTCAGTTCACAGATAAGGAAACTGAAACACAGAGGTTATATAACTTCCAAGATTACACCCCTACGTACTCTGGTTGCAGAGCCCACACTGCCATGTCCAGAACGGTGCCTACGAACCCACGTGGTTGTTGAACACTTCAAATGTGGTTGGTCATAATTAGGATGTGCTGTAAGTGTAAAATGCATGCTAGATTTTGAAGAGAGTATGAGATACATAAAATATCTCATTAACAATTTTACAGGTTGAAGTGATATTTTAGATACTCTGGGTTCAATAAGACGTGACTAAAATTAGCTTCATCTTTTTCAATGTGACTTCTAGAAAGTTTTCAATCCCATACGTTCATGGCTTTCATTCTATTTCTATTGGACAGTGCTGGTTCACATGCTCTTATACTATATTCTACTGTCTCTTACTTAGTCCAGTAGCAAAGCCTTTTACTGCTAATAGTTGTATTTTGTATAGGACTATTAGCAATGTGAATGCACTGTGAGTGTGAATGATGCAGTGACAAAGTGGAGAGAAAGGAGAAGCAGAGATGTCATTGAAATTATCAGTAGTAAAATCTCAAAGCAGCCAGGTAAGTTGGCTGTTCTCTTCCATACATGTAGCTCTGTGGTGCTGTCCATTGTATAATAAACTTCCTCATTTCTAGACTCCAGCCTGGTTCAAGCCTTTGATGGACAAATACAAGCAACCAATCAACATTGTCCTTGGCTCCCCTAGATAATAGAAGAAAAATCATTGCTCTCGATGATTTGCCTTGGTGTTCATCAGCAGAACATTTCTGTCTAACCAGTGATTTCATTCATTCATGGATTTGTTCTTTTATTCCCAACTTAGGGAAGAGTTTGCCTTTATGTGTTGAGAGAATATGGGCTCTTTCTCCTTTTTTCTGCAGACCCTATGGGAAAAAGGATGTGGAAGAGCATCCTTTAAGAGAGAGAGAGAAGGAACAAGAACAAGAAGAAACAAGAATAGAGGGGCTCCATGAGAAACGGAGAGGACCGTGGCCATGGCTCAGGTCACAGTCAAGGGCAAAGGTCTCTCCTTGCTCTTTCTGTTTAGCCACTACAAACCCCCATCACAGTATGAACATTGCTCCCCTCTCCCTTATGCTTCTCACTACTCTGACTTAGAAGCCTCTTTCAGGATTTAAGTTTTAGATCTTTGTCATCTGAACCCACAAAAGGGCAGAGTAATTACCCGTATTAGTCATGCAAGAATAGAAGGAGGTGGACCACAAACAATGTGGGTCCTGATGACTCCAGAAACTTTATTGTTAAGATCTAAAATATATATTTCAGAGTTGTAAGATGAAATGGGAATGCCTGAAGACTCACTAACTTGGAGAAATGAACAGTGTGTCTTGGACTTGGGATTCCCAGGCTCTGGACAGGATAGTCCAAGGGTCACAGCTGGGCAGTCCAATCAGTCCCTTCAGAACACCACACCTCACACTAAAGTTCCTGAAGACATAACTAAGTATTTACTTTTCCCTTTACCCCAAAGATCTTCATGTGTTGACTCAGCAGACAATGGATGCAAGGACAGACCTATTTAAAGAACCCAGAAATCAGAAAATGCTTCCCAATGTAATGGAAAGGAGAAAAAAAACAATAAACAGCATAAGCATGTAAACAGCATTAGCCTGATTTTGTTTTTAAATTTGTATATTTTTAATGCTTATATTTTTATTATATTTGTATATTTTTTATTTTTTACATATATCACCCACTAGAATAGAAGCTCTGTGAAGGCAAAGTTGAGGTTTTTCTGGTCTCTTTTTTTCATTGCTGATTACCATCACTTAGAAAAGTGTTTGGCCTATAGCAGGTACTGCAAAGATATACAAAAAAGAAAGAAAGAGAGAGAGAGAGAGAAACTCATACCATATAATTGGAAAGAAATGCCTCAAAATGGCATTTCTGTGTCATTAATAAGGACTATCTCTAGGTGGAGGGATTCTAAATGAATTGTATTTTTTTCCTTATACTATTTTGTATTTTTCAACTTTTTAAAAGAACTAAATTATTTAGAATTGGGGCACAGCAAATGTTAGTTTAAAAATACTTTTGGGCAGCCCTAGCTGGTGTGGCCCAGTGGTTGAGTGCCAGCCTTCGAATCAAAGGGTCGCCAGTTCAATTCCCAGTCTAGGGCACATGCCTGGGTTGTGGACCAGGTCTCCAGTAGGGGGTGTGTGAGAGGCAACCACACATTGATCATTTTCTCCCTCTCTTTCTCCCTCCCTTCCCCTCTCTAAAAATAAATAAATAAATAAATAAATAAATACATACATACATACATAAATAAAATCTCTAAAAAATACTTTTAGACAATAACTTTTAAAACATATTGTTGTATTTTAAATAATACAACTATTTCTTTCTTTCTACTACTCATCCTAAAGCATTCGAAGACATCCGGTATGGAGGCTGCATTTCAGCTCAGACCTGCTGTGCCTTGGGCATGTGGACACAAAAGACTGAAGATGAGAGAGCCATTGCCCTTAAAGTAGGCCAGAGGGAAGAAAATCTGAAGGAATGACAGAAATCCTTACAATTGCATTGTCTTTATGATTTTCCATTAATTATTGCATTAAAACACACAGAGAATTTTGGAGGAATCAGGGCAGATGTTATTCCCCTTTTACAGGTGAGGTCATGTTGCCCAGAAATTGAGCTGCTTGCTTGAGGACAGGCAGTTTAGTTAGTAAGCAAGTGGTCAATTCACACACACCCAGGTTTTCACATTGCCTTGCGTTATCAGATTTCCAAAGAGCTGGGTTCTCCCCAGGGCTTGGGCCGGTGGGGCGGGGGGGGGGGGGATCGAGACACTCTAATTGGACATTTGTGGCTATTTAAATTCAAATTCATTAAAATTAACAGACATCAAACATTCAGCTCTTCAATTGTGCCAGTCACATTTCAAGTGCTCGGTGGTCACATGTAGCTTGTTCTTGCAGAATAGAACAGCACAGAATAGAACCTTTCCTTAATCCCAGAAAGTTCTTCTGGACAGCACTGTTGTAAGTTCATTTCCATTGGTTTTTTATTAACAAATAACAATCCGTGTGTCTTAAACAATCAGAGTATGTGAAACCTCATTTAAACCTCCTAATGACCTCTGGAGAAAGGCACTATTGTTACGTCTCCTTTCAGAGGAGGGAGCTGAGGCCAGAGGGCTTAAGCAACTTGATGAAGATCACGTATCTTGGGAGGTGTGGTTAGGACTTGAACACAGCCGGCCTGGCATTAGAGTTGGTGTACTTAACCACTGTCAGGTACAGTGTGGCCTCCACACCAGCATCAGCATCACCTCGAAACTTAACTGTTAGGAATGCAAATTCCCAGGTCTCACCAGCACTACTGAATCAGAAACCCCTGGAGGGGTCCCACCCTCCCACTGACATCTGACATACTGAGCACTGTGCTAGGTTTTAGCTACTGGTATCTTTCATACTGGCCATGGTATGCCTTTAAAAATCTTTTTAACAGACTAAAAAGAATAATTGTTCATTAACATGTACTGAGTGCTTACTCTGGAGCAGACTCAGGGGAGCATGTCTCACTCACAGGCGCTCAGAGCCATTATCTAATCTGTCTGTGGTCACACAGCTAACTAGTGGTGGGGCAGGGATGTGAAGCCAGGCTCCCAGCTGTAACGCTCACCCTATCCACCAACGGGTCTTACTTAAGGGATCCTGGAAAAGCAACTCATCAATCGTGTCTCTAAATACAGATGAGTTTTTAAATTCTCTGCTACTGGAGTCTTACTCTCTTCACTCTTCTGGTGGAGACCAACTCTGCAGTCTCTCCAGGTCTCATTCGATTAATTTTTTAAAATTTATCCCAACATAAAAATAACTTTTCACATCTGTCCTGGAATGTGCCAATCTGGGGTTCAGAATTTTTGTTCCTGGAGGTTTTAAAACAACAGAAATTCGCTCACGCATTCCTCTGTGTAACACATTATTGAGTACCAACTCTGTGGCAGATAGAGTCCTCCTGGACGATGGAGAACAAACAATGAGTTGGAGGCAAAGCACCTGTCCTCATGGGGCCTCTGTTCTGCTAAGAGAGGTGTCCTGCAGGGAGGGGGTGGGTGGAGGTGGAAAGGGGTATAAGGGGGATAATGGCAATGGAAAAAATACATGAACAACAATTAAAATAATAAAGAAAAGAAATTTTAAAAATACAATAAAACTCTGATCAAGAAAATATATGTTCAGTACATGAATGAACAGATATTTCTAGATTGCACCCCTGGACATGTTTCCCCAGCACTTATCATAGGGCCTATGTAACAGAATTTTTTGAACAAATAAATGTGGCAAAGGGGACTGAAAAACAGATTCTGGTAAGAAGAGCTCTAATTTTTCTTCTGAGAGTGATAAAGTAGCAGCTCTACTTTACAGAACACATTTTGTGCACTAATTATGTATTCATCAAATAGTCCTCATGACAACCCTGATGCATGTACTATTGTCATCTCCATTTTACACCTGGGGAAACGGAAAATCACAGATAAACGCTTAACACATTTACTCAGTAAGTACTTATTGACTGCCTAAAGTATCAGGTCGCAGATCTAGTCTTGAACTGAAAAGACTGTCTGATTCTGAAGCCCATGCTCTTTTACTAAGTTGTACTATGTCTAGTGATAATTAGAGAATTGAAAAATCTATCACCTCCCTCAATCTCCCATGTAATTTATAAGTAACAGCAAGTCCAAAATGGAAGCTAGTTGGGGTTCCAAGGGCACCATCCGTCTGTGCCCCTGACCTTTTATCCCCCACTCAGAACACTTCCATGCATGACACCAGGACCCCTTGCTGTGGGTGGAGACAGGGAGCTGGCAGCCCCACAAGTCTGCATTCCCACTTGCTCTTTCAAAGGTCCAACTGCCTGCAGCAACCTGACATCATGCCCTGATTGCTAAGTCTGGTCTGGCGCAGGGACAGAGAGACTCCGAGGCCAAGGAGTTGAGAATTCTTGCTGGCCACTGGGGAGGGCCAGATAACACAAGTGAGACGCTGGCATGCTAAAATGAGGGAGTGCTATTTTGAGAATCTGTTCAAATAATGTTTCACAGTGGAAAAAGGGTGGCACCCCGCAGAGGATGTGACCTGTTAGGAGTTAGGGCTCAAGCATCAGTGCCCTGGGTTTCCATTTTTATTGCTAAAACATGTAGTTTGAACCTAAAAAGTTGATGTCAAAGAAAAAGGTAAAAATCAGTGTGAAACCTGGAAAATGCCCCAGATAGAGATAGGAGGGTAATCTATTCAATGCATCGTGCTGTATCTACATCAGGAATAGTGTGCAGCTACTAAAAAGATAATATGAAGCTTTGTCTGTCCAAAAAAAAAATATGTTCTGGCTGCATTTCTCTTTGGAAGGAGATGGTTACAAATAGTCTGTACATTCATGGCATCATTTTATAAAATATATGCATACTTATATGTGAATAGAAATAGTTTGGAAGGCTACACAAAGAATAAAAGACAGTTATTATGCCTTTACATTTATACTTTATGAGCTTTTTATAAGAAGTATGGGTTATGTGTGTGTAATTTTTACAAAATGAAACAATTTCTATTTTGAAAGAAAAGCATGGTGATCAAAGAGGTCCCTTACCAAGACCAATTGATTAAGGAAAATCCTGTCGGGAAAGGTCAGGTAAGGAGCCAAAGGCCTCTGCTCGCATTTTATTTGGAATATTCTGATGAAAGAAACTCTTCTATTTCCAAAGTTATCCCCAAATTAATTATGCTATATTAATTAGACATGAGAGACTGATTATATGTTTACATATGGCCTCAAAGGACATCTAAAAAGTTAGTGAAGGAAAAAGAACAAAAATCAATCAGCTATTATATCCACAGTCTTAAAGTCAGTTCATAGGAACTAACAAACATGGAACTTGTTGTCGGGGGATAGGACTTGTATTTACGCAGGGATAACAGATGTCTAATAAAGGCAGAGAGCACTGGGAGAACAGAAAATGAAGTCTGCATGGTAAGCTTCAGGCACCATGAGCACGAAAGTTAATGTGGAGGCCACACTGTAGAAGGGAAGTAGAAAGGTTACCTCACCATGTGCCAGTGTCGAATTCATGTGCCATGTTCAAGTTTTCCTAGCTGTTTAATATAAAGAGAGCTTTTCCCCTCAATTATTTCTTCAACTGGACATTCTGCCTAAAAGTGGATTTATGTAAACCATATCGTATTTTGAGTAATTATATAACTGGAAAAGACTATCTTTTTAATTAATATTCTGGAAGAATAAAGAACATCAAATATCAAGCAATAATGATATGTAGTACAAAGGTTAATGTGAGCATTATGGGTTGAACTGTGTCCACCCAAAATTCATATGTTGAAGTCCTAACTCCCAGTACCTTAGAATATGATCTTATTTGGAAAAAGAGTTAATGCAGGTGTAATTAATTAAGATGAGGTCATACTGGAGTAGGGTGCACTCTTAATCAAATATTACTAGTGTCCTACAAAAAGGGGAAATTTGGACACAGAGATAGACATACATAGAAGGGAGACAATGTGAGGAGATACAGGGAGAATATTTTATCTGTTGGTACCACCATTGGGTTGTTGTGTGGATTTAATAAGATAGTTTCAAAGCCCTTAGCAGAGTGCCTGGTGCATAACAAAGACTCAAAAAATGTTCTCTGATGGTGTTGTAGTTATTTCAGTGCCATGTAGATGCAGAAACCTCCTTTCTAAACAAATAATCAAAATGAGTTTTCCAAAGCAGGAATAGGGAAGATGGTGTCTTAGCCATTCGTAATGCTAAATAACAAAGTACCACCAACTGGGCAGCTTGTAAACAATAGTAATTTATTTCTCACAGCTCTAGGAGCTAGAATACAGATCAGGGTGTTGGCATGGTCAGGTTTTGGTGAGAGCCACCCACCCCGCCCCGTCTAGGGCTGCAGACTGCCAACCTCCTGTTATAGCCTGCGATGGGGGGGATCCCTTTTATCAGGGCACTGATCCCTTTTTTGAGGGCACCACTCTCATGACCCTGTTACCTCCCAAAGGCCCCATCCTAATGCCACTGCACTGAGGTTTAGGATTTCAACATATGAATTGGGTGGATGGGGGGCACAAACATTCAGTATTTTGCAGATGGGAATTTTGACAATTTCCAGGAGAGAGAACTTGTCCAGAGAGGAGACAAGGTTTAGCTAATAGATATTTAAGGATTGCAAATGCAGTTTTCCCCAAAATATTTCCCTCAGAGAAAAGTCTCCACATTTTTGAATCATTATAAAGTCTTACATTATACTTTATTTTTCTATAACAAAGTCCCATTTGGGGAAGAAATAGTTACTTGAAACCAACTCAGTCAACATTAGTCTGAGAGACTTACAAAACCAGTTAAGAAGGAGGCAAAGAAATTTAACACAGATTTAGTCTTTATTTCCTAGGGTGTGACTTCACAATAATGAGTGCTAGGTGTTGGTGTTGGTATAAGCACAGTTGTTGAAAAAAACAACTTTTTAAAAAACATTTTAATGAATATATCATAGTGACATTGGTTGATAAGATTACATAGATTTCTGGCCTAAAATTCTGCAATACATCCTCTGTATATTATATTGAATGTTCACCACCGGAAGTCAAGTCTTCTTCCATCACCATTTATTGCCCCTTTACCCTCTTCTATGAAAAAGTAACTTTAAAAAGCAATATAAGTGGTACTAGAGATTAGGCATGTAGATCTGTAAGACTTAAAATGTCTTAATGTTTGCTAGTGGGTTCTTGGCCTAGGGATAACATTTTCTGTGTTGGAATTACAACTGATTCAAGGAGTGGTATAGAGCAAACGATTCAGAAGGTGGGGAAAAGCTGACTTGGTGTTTCAAACAGAGGCCACAGTAACCTGCATGCCAAAGACCCATGTACATGTGTGGATAAAAATATTCCTAGAACGAGAATGCTTTAAAAAGCAGCTTTTCTAAGTTAGTATTTATTATGGACTGAATGTATGTCCTCACCCTCCAAATTCAAATGTTGAACCCCTAACCCCCCAGGGTAGCTATATTTAGAGTAAGAAAGTAATTAATTTAACAAAGTCATGAGGGTGGGACCCCAATCTGATAGAATTAGTGTCCTTATAAGAAGAGACACCAGACACCAGAGGACTCTCTCTTCCTTCACCATTTGAGAACACAGTGAGAAGAGGGCTATCTGCAAGCCAGAAAGAGAGTCCTCGCCAGGCTCTGAATTGGCTGCCACCCTGATCTTAGACTTCCCAGCCTCAACTGTGAGAAATAAACTTGTGCTGTCTAAGCTACCTGTTCTATGGTAGTTTGTTATGACAGCTTGTGTTAGTTTGGGTTCTCCAAAAAGACAGAACAGAGAGAGAAAGAAAGAGAGAGAGAGAGAGAAACTGCATACATATGTATATATCTATCTAGCTCTCTATCATAAAAAAACTAGCACTTGCAATTGTGAAGGCTAAAGAGTCTCAAGATTGGCAGTCCCCAAGCTGAAACCCCGAGAGTCAACGCGTAGTTCCAGTCCAAGTCTAAAGCCCTGAGAACCACGAGAGCCTGTGGTATAAGTTCCAGTCCCAAAGCTGGAAGGTTTGTGATCTAAGAAAAACAGATGCTTCAGTCTAAGTCCAAAGGCTGGAAAAGATCAATGTCCAACTCAAGCAGTCAGGCAGCCGTTCCCTCATACTGAGCCTTTTCGTTCTATTCATGACTGCGGTTGGCTGGATAAGGTCCATCTACACATTGAAAGAAGGGCAATTTGCTTCAATAAGTCTACTAATTCAAATGTTAATCTCCTGCAGAAACACCCTTACAGACACTCGAAGAATAACGTTTTGCCAAATGTCTGGGTACCCCATGGCCCAGTCAAGATGACACATAAAATTAACCATTAGAAATCCACTCCTTATAAACTTGGTATGTACATACATCCTCTTAAACCAATACGATATTTATATTAATGATAAAAAATTACCATATTAAAACATAGTCATTTGACTAATCTATACCCTAGAAGTTTATATTTTCAAGTGAATGAAAACTCATTCTTTAAAATTCTCATTGAAAAAATGAAGAATTAAGCTATATTTGGGGTCCCTGTTAACTGAAATGAACGTGGTTTTTCTACGAGGTTGGTATCTTATTTAGTATTCAGGGCAGACTCAAAAGAAAGCACCATATATATTACAGTGATAAATAAATTGTATCTTGAAAATGTAGGTCACTGTCCAAAACTGAATATTCAAACTCATTTTTGTATACATTCATAGAAGAAACCTAACACTCCCATTTTTAAGAAGCCTAACACCCCTGTGTTTTGTTATGTAAATAGTATTTCCTATGCCATAAGCCTTATTGTAATGCTCTCATCTATTTAATTTACTCGTAATGTTCTTTCTTCTACAAATTACTTCCCAGGTAGTCACAACCCCTCATCAAAAGCCATGTGACAATCTAAGAAATAATTTTATAAGGTCTCTTATTTATTGCAACAAAAATGAGTCTCTTTGTACTCCACAAGTCAAACAAGTTTTTCAGTATGGAGGTAATAAGATAGCAAAAATATTTTTATGAGATGGAATGACATATTCCTTCTGCCACTCACTGGATATGATAAGATATTCTTACCCTATTAAAATGCTTTTACATCATCCTGCTATCATGTAGACTCTACATATAAATGCTTCTATAAATATCCATAAAAGTATCAGGTTGTTTTTGCCTCTAAAAAGATTTGCATAGGGAAATAAAAAAGAAATATTAATATTCTGTGACTAAATGAATAGAACTAATGGTTTTCCTTGTATTTTAAAGTGCCTTACATGTTTTAAAGTATAGCATTATAATAATTTCTTATAAATAGTCAAAGAAACATGAATATATTTTATATTGATCCTCTAACCTTCTTGTTCTAGATTAGGATAATTTCCCAGTGATTTTCATAAAAATGCTGCACAGATTAATAAATCATGTCAGTGTCTTTGAAGAAAAACTCAAAGTCAGCTTACAAAAAAAGACAATGAATAAAATAAGGAACGTGATAGACAGATATATAGTTTATGCCTTTACTTCCCAAAAGGCCATGAAGCAACAGATAATAAATATACATAAAAGTATATTTGATAGAGAAAAAACAGAAAATATAGACAAAATAAAAATATGGATTATTAAATCAGAAATAGTGACTGCAAGTATTTAGATAAATGAATACATAAATTAATGGGATTCACTATTATTGAAGTCTGGAATATGATGTTCTGAATTTCCTAGCCATTGGAGCAACATGGAAGGAGGAAGAAGCAGATTAGATGCAATGAGTGCCTCTTAGACTTCCCCACTAAAGTTCAAGGAGAATGACCCTTGGGGTGCATAGACTGAGACAACCTACCAGAAGTGAAAAATCACTTTATGATGTAGCATGAGAATTAATAAAAATATTGCATTCTATCATTAAATACATTGCCATTTGTTTTAATGGGTAAAAAAATATTTTTATTATCTTTATTTGTAAGTAAAATTTATTCTCTAGAATGAAATAGCATATTAATCCTATAGCTTAATACCACATTCCCACAAAATACATTTCTTCTTACCCCTGCTAGTAAATATATACAGTTTGAAAAGAATATGTTTACAAAGTTCTCATTATATAATTTATTTTATAAAATCATACAAGAGGCTGTTAAAGTCAAAATTTTAAATTTAAATGTAACATATATGCAGGGCTATTCCGAGGGGATAGTACACGAAGGACGTTGATTATACCTTAAAAAGCCCAAAATCCAGTCTTGAATTAGTACAGTGCCTGACTAGATTATAGTGATCTACTCCTAATCTGTCTTCTAACCAAAACTAAGAAAAATCCTTTCTGGATGAAATAATACCATCTGGCGTATCTATAATTTTTCATATTAAATGTCTGGCATTCAATTTAAAATCACCAGACAAACCAAGAGGGAAAACAGACTATAGAAACACATCCACAAATGATCCATGGCCAAGAAGAGAAACTTCAAACCCACATGTATACAGAAGAGGAAAGTGTAAAACCAAGCTTATTTGCTAATTTCTCTGCCTGAGAAGTTCTAAATTTGGAGGCACCAGGTATCATGGAAGGCTAAGGGCAACGTAAGGTTGAAAACTGAGTGATTGCCTGAAAAATCTTTAAATGAAAACAGTTGCATCCCCAGGTTCTCTATCCAGAAAGGTAACTAACTAGTTCACCTAATAGTAAATCACAGGTTTATGATGTGGAGAAATTGGATCAGAATGGCTCTAACTTGGGCTGAAAGGTAGGGTACAGTGTGAAGCTGAAAACCCAAATATTAGGAGAACATCTGCTTGCTGAATGGTAGGATCCCCAGACCCTTATTCAAACTGCTTCCGTAACCCCCAAAACTAGGCATTTGTGTCTCCAGGCTCCCTCTAGGAGTAGTCTTCTCAGGAATATTCTTCTGTAAGTGATGATGTTTGGCTTCCCAAAGAAACAGCTGCTTTCCAACTATACCATCCTAAAGTGGAGCCTATAGTCAACAAGTTCCACCCACAAAAGTTTTTTAGTGCCTCACTCATTAGTGCAGAGACAAGAATGACCAGGTATTTGAAAAAAGTCACAAATAGGAGACTTCCGGCCAAGATGGAGGCGTAGGTGGAAACACTGTACCTCCTCTCACAACCAAGATTAAGGACAACAAATATTTACAAACAATAACACAACCAGAACACAGAAAATTGAAATACGGAAGTTGACAACCATTCAACCAGAC
>PVKM010028263.1:0-18396 GCA_004027735.1 Carollia perspicillata
CCAGGATACAAACTGTAATCCAGTTTCATTATTTTGTATGCGGCTTTTCAGTTTGCCCAGCACCATGTATTGCAGAGGCTTTCTTTCTCCACTGTGAGGTTTTGGCTCCTTTGTCAAAAATTATTTGCCTATATACCTGTAGTTTTATTTCTGTGTTCTCAAGTCTGTTCCATTCGTCTACATGTCTGTTCTTCTTCCATTACTGTGCTGTTTGATTTTCATAGCTCTGTAGTATAATTTGAAATCAGGTAGTGTGATACCTCCAGCTTTGTTCTTTTTTCTCAGGATTGGTTTGGCTATTCAGGTTCTTTTGTGATTTAATATAAATCTGATGATTTTTGTTCTATTTCTTTAAGAAATGACATTGTAATATTTTTGGGGAGTAAATCTGTATATTGCTTTGGGTAATATGGCTATTTTAACTATATTGACTCTTTCAATGCATAAACACAAAGTATCTTTCCATTTCATTGTGTTTTATTCAGTGTCTTTTAATATGCTTTGTAGTATCAGTATATATGTCCTTCATTTGTTTGACATTTCATTATATTACTGGTAAGTTAAGGATAAGGGCTTGTACTTTACAGAGATATTTCCAACACTTCTCACAGTGCCTAAAATGTTATATGAGACCATTAATAGTTAAATAAATTAATGCATAAAAAACTGACAACATAAATAATTTTCATTGCTGCATACATCTTTCTTGGAAAAAATGTTTAAGGCAAAAAATTTACCCAAATGGCATCTCAAGTATACATGTTAGCCAATGATTTCCAAGCTTTTCTTTGTTGAAGCAATTGGTTTTTACTATTAAATTTGGTATAAAATGCATTGTTGTGATTTTTCTGTATAATATTTAATTGAGAACATTTATGTAGTAATCATTTAAGCTGTGAGTTTTATTATAAGTGCTTTTAGATCACTGAAGTTTCCAGATATACTTATGGATAAAATTTGGAATGTGGGTTGGAGTGAAATGGGAAGGAAAAGATTCATTATAGATTTAACTCAAATATGTATGATTCACAATGTTTTTCCATCAGTTTATTCTCTATTTATATATTAAATAGTTTTTTAAATAAAATGGTACATATACTGTTCTAACTGCATATGACCTCTTTGCTGTTAACCAACCTGAACACTCATTTTTAATGAAGAAAATTAGGTGACATGAAAAGCAAGCCTTAAGTTCCTGTTATTTTAGGTTGTGCCTTTCTAAGAAGAGCACACAATAGCCTTATGGGGTAACTATGTTCTTTTTAATCCACATGGTGTCACTCTGTTTCTACTAATGACATACTTATTTCTACTTAAGTTTCTGGAATTCTTCCTCTGAGTATTAAGGAGGAGAAGCATTATATTTATTTTAAATAACAATAATGGGGGAAAACTTTTTTCACTGTAAGATGGTATAAATTTTCCCAATTGCTTCTCACTTCATTCAAACTTCAAAACATAGCACCTTTTAACGTAAGGGGTATATTATTTTATCTCCTCAGGCTAAGTCTTTTAATTAAAAGACTTAAAAAGTAATATTTTTAAAATCATGGATATAAAATCATTTGCAACAAGTTCATTGAAAACATTGTATGTTAATGTACTTATTTAAATATGGTTTGTATAAATGACCCTTTGACATGGACAACAGCGTGGTGATTGACTGTGTAACTGTGGGACTGGGGGGTAGGTGGGGAGGGGAGAACAACAGGAAAAAATTGGGACAACTATAATAGAAAAACAATAAAAAATAAAAACAAATATAGTTTTATATTTACATATAGATTTTATAATTTAAAATAGACCTATATTGTAAAATGTGCACAGTTATACTTATATAAAAACTATGCCACTGAATTATTTGCTTCTTGAAAATACGTAAAAATAATATCACAGTTAAATTGAATTATAGTTTTTAAAAATTTATGTGCTAAGTGATAATAGTGTGTTATCTAAAGAACTTACCAGAAGAATCTTTTGATCATGTTTACCCTAACTTTGTGGCTATAGAGGCAGGCACAAATCCCCTGATATGTATACTTTGACCATAGAGAGAGAAAATAACAAGCCATACATTTGTCATTTTGATTGCATTACCATTGTTCAACTATTCATAACATGACTAAGCATTGCGCATTGTGACACTGTATCAAATGGAGGGTATCTGGAGCCAAACATTCTGGTCTCAAATTTCACATATGGCATGACTTTAGGTAAATCATTTCACCTCTTTGTGTTTGAGTTTCTGTGTGTGTGTGTGTGTGTGTGTGTGTGTGTGAGAGAGCGAAGAGACCAAGGAAAAATTTTGATGAGTGAATCAGACTAAAATATAAGAAAAAATATTTTTTGTTGAGATATATACACATGTTTTGGCTCCCAAAAGCCAAGCCTATAAACTGGCTAAACTTTGTCTAGATTAGATTAGGGATTTTAAAATAGTAATAAAATGAGAAGATTCAGAATTTCAAAATATTTATCTTCAGATATTCATTGGTCTGAGGAAGCAAAATTGGATTTGTTGACATTGTGATTAGAAAACATAAGGAGACACACAAAGTGGTAAAATCTTGAGAAGCACTGAGTTACCATAACTGAAGTTGTTCAAATCTGAAGGAAAAAAAAAGACCAGTTGGTGACAATGTTGCATAGGACATTCAAGGAAATAATGTTTTGTCCTTGAAGTTGTTGAGCTCTTTTTAAGTATAGGTTTCTATACCCTCAAAATAAATATAGTAGAGTAAATAAGACTGGTGCAGTGAGAGGAGTAGATTGGGAGAGACATTAAAGTATATAAAGTTCCACATCTGAATATTTTACAAACAGTATACACACCTCTGGATTACCAAGTAGTAAAAATTCCAAGTCTTACCCATATATTAATAGATTTTTTCCTTCCAAAACTTGCTATTAGCTCAAAAACAGTTGTAAAATCATTCTCTTCAACCATAGCTCCATGTCTAGTGATAAAATACATGATATAAATTTAATAGTTAATTGTTAAACATAGTTTATGAAAAAAATTAAGGCTCAGATCCCAGTAGCACAATGACATTCCAAAAGTGATAACCAAAGAACCTGAAATTCCAGGTCCTGCAAAATTCTGTCCACATGTGATGAAATTAGAAGTAGCATCTATGTATAATTTCTTTTCTGTGATTGGTTGAATTGTACAAATGACTTATGAATATGTTTTTACAAAAACTCATAAATATTGTGTTATATCATCTTCCAATTATTTTATTAAAATATATGCTTGTGTGCATCTATGTGTCTTCTTAAAAGTATTCTCTGCACGTAAGTGATGTCACACTATGGGTATTTTGATAACTTTTATTTTCTTATCACTCATTTACTCAATCACCTGTTAAATAAATGTATAATATAGGCCCTCTGCATGTCATACTAAATTTTGAGGTAAAATAGTGAATAAGATACAAATGAGTGAATAGGAAACTATAGGACAGCATAATTAGTGATCTGGTAATATGGACTTCCCGGAAGTTTATGGCAAGCATGTAAAAATTTTGTATTTGGTGATTAGAAAAATCTTCCTCTTGGAGGAGGTTATGATTAATTTGATATTAAAAATGAAGGGACTATTCAAGATAAAACATTCAAATTTCAAAGAGGAAAACAATATGAAAAATAAAAAAAGAAGGCTAGGTCATGTTAATGAGCTGTGAAAGATATGCAGATAGGCTAACAAGTGAGAAGTGGTTAAAGAGTGAGAATTGGCTACACTATGAAATGTTTTCAGGATGCCTCCGTAAGCGTTATCATGAGAGATAAATGTAGAGTTATTGAAGGCTTTTGGCAGAAGTGTGACATCATTAAAAATTTTGGTTTTTCGAAATATGAATTTAGTTGTGGCTTGGAAAATAGATTAGGGCCTGCCAAAATTACACTTATGGATACATTTAGGAAGTAGACATAGTTTCCAATCAAAGATAATGCTAACTAAACAAGACAGGGGCAGTGAGGTTGGGGAGAAGTAGAACAATTTGTGGCAAATTGGGAGACTAGGTGATAAGGAAGAAGAATGGACGTGTCACTCAGGGATATTACAATTGAGAAAACTAGCATATTTAGCCTCCCGTTATCCTAATTAATCAGACAGCCAATGGTGTTGTTATGTCCATTCTCACCTGTTGGTATTCTGGCTAGTCAGAATCTAGGCTGACAATGTCTTTGGACTCTCCCCTTAGGTTTCACAAAGAAAGAATAAAGGGAAGGGGGAGGGAAGAAGGGAAGGAGTGACTGAGAAAATAAGAGGGGACAAAGTGAAAAAGAAAAGAATAGAGAATATCAGTATAAAGAAGACAATAAAATAATGTTTGCTTTCAGGAAAATCTAATTTTAATCTTGGCTCTACCACTTGATCTGCAAAGTGTTATAAGTTGCTTAATTTTTCCACATTGAATTTGCTCAATTGTAAATGTAATTTCTTAGGGATTTTACTAATTAATGTGATACTATATGAAAGTACTTGAAAGAGTTCCTGAAGTGTGGAAAGTTCTTTAAAAATTTTCTCTTTTCCTCTCTATTTGCAATGTATTTATTGTCTATGCTATGCCAGACACAGTTACAAATTAAATTTTGTACAGTAATTAAGAACACAGCCCAAAATGCAGAATAGCATGTGTGGAGGTGGGTAGGTGGTGGGGATATGAAAGTATCAGAGAGCTACCAAGACAGTGAACACCTATGACTTGTGAAAATAAGATTCTAGAATTCAGTTTAGAGAGCTGACATCCTGTGTTTCTTTTCTTCTTGATTATACACACACACACACACACACACACATAATTTTTTAAAGATTAAGAAGCTGGCAGAGCTTTCAGAAATCCCATTGAAGTAAGAGGACAAAAATTGGAGTCAGAGCTCATGAAGAATAAGAAAATACTTAAAAACCTCAGGCTCCGTGGTCCCCTCCAAGGATGATATACACCCAAATGCTGTAAAAAATTGAGAAGCTCTGCTACTGGTCAGTTCCCAACCTCATTATCTTTAAATTTATCTACCCCTACCCTAATCGTTTGCCAGAAGTAAGAGTAAATTCTCCATGAAAGAAAACAACATTATTCAATGTGCAAAATATATTTTTCTCATAAGAAATTTAATAAAATCTCAGTCATATCAGGACATACCCATGCACAATTTAAAACCAAAAGAAAAAAATAGAAACTAGAAAAAACAAAAACAAATCCATAAGAAAGTCAAATGTTAAATTTACTGCCACAAAATCTTTAAGATAACTATGCTTATATGTTGAAAAAAATAGATATCAAGGTAGAATATGCAAAAATCTAGAAAGTATAAAAAAGAATCACAGAGATATTTGGATGTTTCAAATATATGACTGAACTTAACTTTTGATACCAGCTGAGAATATTGAAAAGAACACTTTGTAAAGTATATGATTGTCTAACCACTATGCTGTACACCTGAAACTAATTCAAAATAATACTAAATGTAAACTTTAGTTGAAAAAAATAAAAATAAAAAATGTGAAAAAATAAACTATCATAAATTCTGTCTAGGGTATAAATAAAATATTAATTTTTTAAAAAATAACCTAGTTTGCTAAATGTTTTTATCAAATGCTTTTTCTACCTCTATTGGTAAGATCATGTAACTTTTGTCTTCCCTTTTGTTTATGTGTTGTATTACATTTATCAATTTGTTAATATTGTAACATCCTTGCATCCCTGGGATGAATCCTACTTGATCATGGTGTGTAATCCTCTTAATTTATTGCTGGATGAGGTTTGACAATATTTTGTTGAGGATTTCAGCATCTGATCATCAGCACTATTGACCTGTAGTTTTCTTCCCTTATTGTGTCCTTATCTGATTTTGAGATTAGTGTGATCCTGGCCTCATAGAAAGAGTTTGGGAATCTTGCCTCTATTAGATTTTTTGTAATAGTCTGACAGGAGTAGAGGTTAGCTCTTCCTCAAATGTTTTGTGAAATTCTCCTGTGGAACTATCCCATCCAGAGTTTTGGTGTGCCAGGAGTTTTTTTTTTTTTTTACTACTGCTTCAATTTCACTAGCTGTTATTGGTCTGTTCAGGCTTTCTGCTTCTTCTTCCTTCAGTTTTGGAAGATTATATGTTTCTAGAAATTTGTCCATTTTACCCAGGTTTTCAAAATTCCAAGAAGACAAACAATCCAATTTAAAAATGAGCAAAGGACCTGAACAAACACTATTCTTCAAGGAGGACATATAGTAGGCCCAGAGATATATAAAAGGATGCCCAGCATCACTAGCCATCAGAGAGATGAAAATTAAAACTACAATGAGATACCACTTCACACTGGTCAGAAGGGCCATCATTAACACATCAACAAACAAGTGCTGGCTAGTTTGTGAAGAAAAGGGAACAGTAGTACACTGTTGGTTGGATTGCAGACTGGTGCAGCCACTGTGGAAAACAGTTTGGAATTTCTTCAGAAAACTAAAAATGCAACTGCCTTTTAACCCAGCAATTCCACTGCTGGGATTATACCCTAAGAATCATGAAACACCAATCCAAAAGAACCTATGTACCTCAATGTTCATAGCAGTACAATTTATAATAACCAAATGCTGAAAGCAACCTAAGTGCCCATCTGTAAATGAGCAGATCAAAAAACAGTGGTACATTTATGCAATGACATACTATGCAGCAGAAAGAAAGAAGTAGCTCTTACCCTTTGCAACAACATGGATGGAACTAGAGCGCATTATGCTAAATGAAATAAGTCAGGCAGTGAAAGACAAATACCATATGATCTCACCTTTAACAGGAACCTAATCAACAAAACAAACAAGCAAACAAAATGTAAACAGACATATTGGAATAAAGAACAGACTGATGGTAACCAGAGGGGAGGGTGGAGGGAAGATGGGGGTGATGGAGGATGAAGAAGAAGTGTGGTCAAGGAACTTGTATAAAAGACCCATGAAAAAGCCAAAAGTGGGTAGGACTGATGGTGGCAAGTGGGAGTGGATGAGGCCAGGGAGAGGGGGTGAGGGAAAATGGAGACAACTATACTTGAAAAATAATAAAGTAAAATATAAAAAATCAGATTATAGTAATCTCAAATATTAAAAAATAAAAATAAAGGTGTTGTTATGAAGATTAATTGAGCTAATGTATGCAAAGTGTTTAGACCTTTGCTTATGGAATGACAAACCCATGTATGTGTTTATTTAAAAGGAACAAAACCATTAATAATCGATAGCATACAATTTTCACCACTTTTTAAATTTGTTTTTCATCAGTAATTAAGGCAATATAGATACTCAAACAGATTTCTGTTTCATTCTGTTTTATCTTCTAAAAATGGAAAACTTATATATGAATAACTTAGAAAAACAAATTGCATAGAAAATAAAATCTAAATAACCTAGAGTTGACTAAGGAAATTGGTAAATGAGAGGAAATCTTTGAACAATATTAAAATAAAGTCATTTTACAGACTCCTTACTTTGTATAGAAATATGCAAATCATATTGTCATCAAGAGGTCAAATTTGGTATTAATTGTTCTCTATTTCCTGTCTCTGTTGAGAGTTATTCAAGTAATTGGATGACCAGAGAAAATTATTATTTTTTCAGAGATTTTATTTATTTTATTTTTAGATAGAGGGGGACAGAGGGAAAGAGAGAGGGAGAGAGACATCAATGTGTGGCTGCCTCCTGCACATTCCCTGATTGGGACCTGGCCCACAACCCAGGCATGTGCTCCAACTAGGAATTGTACTGGTGACCCTTTGGTTCGCAGGCCTGCACTCAATCCACTGATCCACCCAGCCAGGACAAGAGAAATTTATTAACAGTTTTTGCTATTCTAATTGTTGTAACATAGACATATGGCTTCCAAGATCATGATAATTGATATAGTTCTCTAAAACAAAATAAGAATATTAGCACTTCGTTAAATTTTGAGTAACACTGACTTTCCTTGCTAAAAGATCTATCTGTTGTTGCCTGAATGAAAGAAAAAATTTAAATACTGTCCTTAACGATCACAAGTTAATTTCACAAACACCTTCTGTCCAGTTTGCTGGAGCTTTTGAAATGGTAAATGGGACCCATATTCCCATGTTTTAGATAATTAATATATTCATAATGTCAATGCTGTATAATTCACTTTTGTTTTTTCTTCATTTTTTCTGAAGATAAAGATGTCCAGCTTTTTATTAGTCTCAAAATAAGTTTAAATAGGCCAGAAGTTCCATTTCTGAGAATAGTGACATTGTAAAATTAGTTTTATATTTGTGCCCCAAAGTAAAAAAGAAAAAAGATATTTTCTTCATTCTCAGTGTCACTTTTGCATGAGCTCACTGGTGTTAATAACAACAACAACAACAACAACAACAACAACACTGAGCCTTGGCTGGAGTAGCTCGGTGGATCGTGTGCAGGCTGTGAACCAGTCAGAGCGCATGCCTAGGTTGCAGGCCAGGTCCCCAGTGGGTGCCACATGAGAGGCAACCATACACTGATGTTTCTCTCCCTTCTTTCTCCCTCCCTTCCACTCTCTCTAAATAAATAATAAAATCTTAAAAAAGTAAGAATTAAAAAAGTAAAAAACACTGAAATCACTTGTGAATTACCATCAATTTAACAGAAAGCTTCTGAGTTTAGTGACTCTTTGTTTGGAACAAAGGTAAGAAAAAGGTCAAGAACACTCATTTCTAACAAATACATGACAAGCATCATCTCCCTATGTTTATATTTTTGTTTTTAAGGAACTTACTGGACTAAGTAAAAAATTGTTAATTTTGTACTGATAGTTTTCAGTTCCCAAAGGGACTGAAATCACATGTAACAAGCAATGGCTTTAGCTTCAGTGTTTTTAATTCTCTGAAACCAGTGATGTTCACACTCTTAGGTAATGTAACCTTTTGAACTTTGGATAAAATTGTGGCCATTTCTTCGCAAAAATATGCACTTAGACTAATATATTCTCAGTATGGCAGACTATGTTAAGAGTTTCCTCAGTCTCAGTATCCATTTGTGAATCTCTAGCAGTACTTGGACACTGACACTGGTACATTTGTAGAAGAATTTGACCACTTGTTCTTCCCTTCAGAAGTAAATAAAGTACTGCATGCCATGGTGGGGTATGTGACCAGTCTGAATGGGATTATTCATGGTGCTTCTTTATTGTTCTTTTCTTCTTTTTTACCCCAATGACATCATTATTTTTATTTGATATACAGTCCAGTAAATCTTCCTTTCTAAAAGAGAAAAAACCCTGATAGATATTACTAACACAAAGCATATAGCTATAGTGTGGCTGGATATGTACTGTTACCAAGTCACTAGTCTACTTAAATGACTATCATAGTGAGCTTTCTTCAGGCATTATACCACTTTTTTGTAGTAACTTCAACCTGTGCTTTTCTCTCTGCAGATTATTTTAAAGTACTTAACATAAGCTTTTTTTCTATTTAGATTACAAAAATTAGGGTTGTTAACAATTCATTGATTTAAAAAATATTCCTAAAGATAAAAGGACACAAGTATAAAGGACACATGGACAAAAACAAGGGGGGGGGGTGGAAATGGGAGGGAGGTGGGGAGGGCTAGGGGGTGGGCTGGGCTGGGTGAAAAAGGCAGAAAATTATACTTGAACAACAATTAAAATAAAAATATATAAAATAAAATGTCGTAAGAATTAAAAAAAATTCCTAAAAATATACAATAACACAAAAGAGTTGGCTTAGCAGGGACTAAACCTAAGTTTTCTGATTTCTCTCAGCAGATGTAAGCCCAAAGTTATGTTTTAGTTCTAGTGGGATGCAGGTTTAAAGACAAGTAAATCAGCTGAGGGTGCAATAGGAGCAGGGATAAAGGCTGTCTGGCCCAGACACTGACAGTGGGATGCCCTATGCCTCTGACTAATGCTGGATGCTTTGAGTCTCAGCCTTGAAATGATAGTTTCAGTGCCCCTTACACTAAAAAGCAACTATTCACTGAAAGTATTCATATCCACCTTTCTTCACAAGAAAACCATCAAGATTTCATTTAACAGATCAAAACTCCTGAAAATAATTGTAGTGGCTCCCCACTTGAATCTCTGCATCAAACAGGGCTTTTTCAAATTGTTGTCTGATACCAGATCCCATGTGTGAGGATAATGACCTTTTTTCCTGCACATTTCAACAAAGGTAGGCTGTAAACCCTAAGGGTCATAAACATTAGAGAAAAAATGTAGAATAAATAAGTAAAAAAGAAAGAATTTTAATATGTTTGTCAAACATCTGAAAGACTATGATGTTGGTGCCACTTAGATTTCTGAAAAGATTTATGGCAATTCATTTTTAAGCCCAAGACTAATCCATTCAGAAACCAGCCATTAAAATTTTAATTTCTTTATAGATTATTTGATAGCTGGAAAAATCAGAATGGAATATAAATGCATTTTTCTGAAATAGACCAATGCGATCCCTCTGAAATAACTCACATGGATTGAAAGATAATTTAATCATCATAGTGGTAAAAATAAATTTAAAAATGTGCTCATGTTTCAAACATAACTATGTTATAATAATGCAAAGAATTACTAGTAAATTTATTTGAATTATTTTACTGGACTGTTAAACATAAATGATAGTAGTCTTTTATAAAGTTAAGTTTAACAAAAGAAATAGAGATGTGCTTAGAGGTGAATCTGTGATGCTGGATATGGGATTTTAAGGTTGGTGTCTCACTAGTGTACCTCTAACAAAATTGTTCATGATATTATAATACATAAAACCAACCACTGGAAAAAATGCTACTTATTTTTTCATTGAGAATATTCATTTACATATGTTGTATCTAAAATTTTCCTGAGGTTTTCAAGGTATTTATCTGAAAAATTATATGAATGTGGGGGATGATTCTTTAATTTTTATAACAAGAAATTGTTTGTAGAGCACCATTTTACCTTTTCCTCCTCTGTTTTGTTTTTCAAATGACCATGGTCTACTTTATTGACATTTAAACACAAAAATCACATGCAACTTTAGACTGAATAAAGATATTTCCTTGCATTTTGTTACCAGAACTCTACAGTTCACTATTTTTTCTCCTGAACATTGAAGAATGTTAAAAATTGAGGAAAATGTATTCTTACAAAAACTGATAGCTCTTAAATATCAGAAAAGAATCTGATATTATACTTTATTTTGTAGTACATGAAATTAGTACTGCATCAAATATGTTTTTAAATGGAAAGCTAAAACCTATATAAACTCTATTTTGCCAAGAAAAATTCTGCCATGGTTCTTGTTGTTGATACAGAGTGTAAATGAAGGCCCCAGATGAAGAGGGAAAGTGCATGTTATAACCAGTCTTCTTGGCAACAGAAGAAAGTGCTATATTTTTCTTCACCCAAACCATTCCCATTAAAGCTCAAGATGTTCTTTTCTTTCTAATCCTCATTTGTTCCTCTTGGCCATTTGTTCAGAATTAAATTAACTGCAATTTGGAAAATGTGGATGAAAGGTAGTGTATTGAGTAGTTATCACATGTTTCCTGAATGGAGCCTGTTTGGCCTCTTTCACGGCCATTCACTGTGCTTGAAAGGGTATAGTGTGTGAATTGTTGGACTGTCACTCTTCAGAGAAGTCTAGCAGCTAGTATTACCATGGGAACAGCAGAAAAAAAGGCAATTTAAAAAATGGCTCTGATTTTTTCCTATTTCTTTTTTTTACTATTTAGATTTAGAGAGAATATTCCACCTTTAAAACATACATAGACACACAAGTGCACACATGCACACATCATAAAAACATTTGACATTCTACTTACAATTGTATTCTTCCATTGATGGTATTAGTGAATTTTGTAAAAAATCATACTTCACATTTATGACATAAAATATTTATAAATGGTTTTCTCAACATTTTCTCCCTCATCCCACCCTTCAGTTTCTGTTCTTTTCAGACAGTGAAAGAATTCTTTGGGAATATCCTTAGGTAAGTGAATGTTAATGAGCAGTCTGTGATTTTAACCCTGGCACGTTCATTAGACTTTTAATTAGTCCCTCTTACCATCACTCCTATGACAGAAACACAATGTAGGCCCAACAACAGTTCATACCAAAAGGAGGCTCTTTATAGATTTGTCAACCTTAGTTTTTAGGTTAGAGCTTCAGGCAAAGAGGTTATGTATGGCCATAATGGCTAGAATGTGTGACTAAAGGCTAGAATTTGTATAAAGGACATAATGGCTAAAATTTGATAAAGAGCAAATAAATGTTTAATGTCAGTGTTAATACTAAAAATGCAGTGCAATCCAAACTTTGTAAGATTTTGATTTTACTTTAAAAGGTTATTTATAAATAAATAAAATTACTGTGTATTTTTAAGCATCATAATAAATGTAAAATATGAGTGTACATAGTCCATGTGTCAAATATTCCATTTAAATGAAATGTGCTTTGAAGATAAGTAGTCTAAGTGCAAAGATATACTTGAGAGTTTCAGAATGAAGGTTACTTTGGAGTATTGTATGTAAAATCTGTTCTTTTTTCTAGATTTTATGGAAAAACATAATTCTCTAAGAGGCAGAAGCCCAGCAGTGATCTTGAGCATGCTCTGACTTCTGGCTGGACAGATTTAAAAAGTTTTCTGCCAGAAGTAATGGAGTAATTACTATTTTATAGAATATTTATTGGCACCCTAAACCTCTAGGCTAGTCTCCATAAAATATTCTCAAAATTTCCCAAACCAAGAAAGACTTAACAAGTGCTAAATTATGTGTCCTTTTACTTTTCTCTAATATTATTTTTCTGCTCTATTTAACAATATTCATTTCTAATTGTAAAAAGAGTAATTTAAACAGAAATTCTAAAAAAGATTTGCAGGTAAGGATGTAATTTGATTTCCCAAATTTAAGAATCTGGGTACATTTTTAAGAAGTCTATTAATTTCTACTAAAACCTTTAGATTATACTTTAATGTATGGACAGATAATCGTCTTTATGAAGTAATGATAAAATACATCCATAGAAAATGAGAAGATGTTCTGGACTTGGTCATTTTTGATTTAAGAGATATTAGTCATTTATACTATGAAAAAAACTAAAGAAAGTATTGGCATATTAGGAAAGCCAAATTTGAGGGAAAAAAGTAATGTAATATTTTAAAAAATATGTATGGTTTTCAATTGAAGTCAAGAAAAATGTGACATTTTTAATAAGAGGAAATGCACAAATTAGCCACTAAAAGTGTCTAATGCTGTGAAGTTCTATAGTTAGCTATATTTAACATTATAAACTATATCATTGAAATGGACACAAATTCCTAGAGAAGTTTCTATGAGGCATATAAGAAGATAGTTACTTTTAATTCTTACTGCAGCATTCTAGAGGAAAGAAGTTGATATGTAAGGCTCTAACATAAGAAAAAATATTGGTTTGCTTAAATATTATTGTGATACATAGTTTATTAACAAAATCTTATAATGATAATTTTTGTGCCAAATAAGTACACGATGACAAATCTGGGTAAGGTCAATTAATAAGTTTAGAATTCATGAGGCTCACTGACATATTTACAATCATGCCAAAGAATATACATTTAAAGATGACAGGGACTTAGTCCTGTCTACCACTCTATCTCCAATGCCTAGACCAGTGCCAGAAATGGACTATGCACTTAAGACATACTTGCTTAGTTAATTAAACTCTATTTTTCACTATGACAAATTAGGAGTTGTGACCCATTTATCTGTCCATGTATCTTTTAATGTACATAATTTTGTATTTTAGATTTGCTCCTTCAATGGGTTGTATATTTCCATCTTTTCTATAATTTTTACATTTATAGCCAATATGATGTAACTGTCCTTTAAAATGAGTATAATTAGTTATGTACAAGAGATAAAACTAAAATTATATAGGTCAATCTCATATCTTCTTAGATTTTTAATTTTCCATATTAAAAATAGCTTATATTTTCATCATATTATACTACACGGAATCAAAAAAGCTGTAATAAGGAATGTAAAAAGATGAGAATAAAGTAGAGGAATAAAAGAAAAATGAAAGAAAGGAATGAAAAAAGTAATAATGAAAGATAATAAAAAGTAAAATGAAAAATGGAGATATTTATTGAAGAAAATACAAAATACAAGAAACATTGTACATAAGACAATGACACCTCAGTCTCCTTCAGAGCAGGCTCCTTGGGACCTGACACAGTTCTCCCAATTGCCGTTAGCTGTGCCATCAAGTTATCCTGAAGCTCACTGACCATCTCAAATTTTTTCTCTTTCAATGATGATTTTAGTTTTGGGGAAAGCCAGAAATCACAGGGCACCAAATCAGGGCTGTTAAGGGGCTGAGTCAACTGTATGATTTGATGTTTCACCAAAAAACACTGCACAGGAAGTGATGCATGAGCAAAGACATTGTCACGATGAAGCTGCCAATCACCAATTCCCTATGGCTGTGGCCTTCTGAATCCTCTGGATAGTTTCCACAGAGGAATGTTCAAGTCTAATGCAAAAGTGGATGCAGATTCATTGCTCTAGTCAAGTCATTTTGTTGTGATGGCCATACTGTACATATGCTCACTCGAATGGCATCTATTTTTCCCCCACTGACTAGTAAAGTGAAGTCATCATTGTTCATGCATGCAAATTCCATTCCACAGTCCTTGGCTGCCATTACACTGATATCATGCAAACTGTTCTCATTATATTAATAATGGCTTGATTTTTTCCAGACATACCTCATATATCATTTTATACTCTGCACCATAACTGAACAACTAGCTTAAAAGAAATTCTAAGGCAAAGTTCTTGGTTCTATGATAACTATTTTATAAATCAGTCCCTGAGAATATGTCTAAGAGATTTTGGCTATATCCCTGAAATGACAAGTTACTAAACACTGATTAATTTCAAATTCTATATAAGGAAATAAGCTTATTACAAAGAAAATTACAGAGGGATTGAGAATATTTACATACTGTATCAATAAGAAGATTAAATAAATATTTAATTTTGCAAAAATACATGAAAGGGACCGTAAGGACTTGGATTTTGAAAAGCCAATAAAGCTAATAAATCACATAAACACTGACCTGGCTTTGAAAATGAGGTGTGCATCTTAACATGTCATCTGAGAATGTTTTTGCCAGGAGATTCTTAAGTGTGATCAACATTAATTCCTCTACTACATTAGAATATGAGAGTGGATTCCAACATTATCAACTTACAGTATTTTCTCACATTGTTTCTTCCATATACATTAGTTTCCATTATGCAAATGTTATATAAATATATGTTTATTGTGACTAATTGGAAAAGTACTTACAAAACTCCAAGATAAAAGTCACTCATAAGATCATCACACATAAAAAAATCACTGTGAACAGTTTGTTGTTTATCTTCTCATTAATTTTCCAATATCCCAAGGGAGTGAAAAAAATTCTAAAATACAATAAATGCTTACTTGGGGAAAAATTACTCTTAAAATCATGGTGCATGGATTCCAGGATGGCTTCAGAGAAATGGAAGCTATACTCATCTTCTCCCAGTGCCAAACTGAATTTATAGCTAAATTACAAAGCAATCAATCTGAATAACCAACTGAAGGCTAGCCGAACTGAAATATTATAACCAAGGATTTACAGGAGAGTAGTTTTACATAGAGACTAGTAAGAATGGCAGAGAAATGCAAAGGGCTGGTCCCTAAATCCACATGTGGCTGCAAAACTCCCTCCCACAGAAAAATGCTATCTCAACCTCATGCAGGAATACCAACCCTTCACAGGGATCCCCAATCCAGAGCAACAGAGACAGGAAGAAGGGCCCACTTACTATATGGTGGTAAAAATCAGTGGTGATTCAGTTTACCTAGGGAAGAAGAGAGTCTGCAAAATACCCAGACTCTACCTTCCAAGGTCAAGCAATCCTATTGTTACAACACCAGCCCGGGGAGTACACTGCCCAGTACTCCAATTATTGGAGACACCACTCTTCTGTGCTCAGGTACTGCAGAGAGGTCTGCTGGCTGCATTCACCAGGGATATTTGGAGTGTTCTTTTTCTAGAGAAGCTCTTGATGAAGACTCAGAAATTGACTTAACTGTGTAGCTGTGGGAAGGAGATCATTCTTGTCCACCTTCAACTTACAGCCAGCACCCCTCAACTTGTTGAATCACTTGGCCTGCTCTTCCATCCCTATGACCTCACTGTGCTAAGTTCAGTCACCTACAGGATGGTCAGAGTGCCATGTAGAGCTGGGAATTTCAGAACACCATCTTCCAGGGACACTTTTGTTCAGGAACTAGGGTGGTGCTGATTTGTGTGGCTACATCATTGGGGAGGAACTCATCTCCTTTGAGAGCTCAGCCCATGATATTTCCCTAAAGGTGTTGAGAACCGCTCTGCCTGGTTTCAGGAGTTGTAGCCGCCCCCTGTGTGGCTAAGGCTGAGTGAGTGACTTCCAGACTGCGAGACACTGAGGAAACAAAGCTTATCTCCCTGGCAAGAGCGTTGCTTCTGCCATCTCTAGCCCCCAATGCTTGGTCAGTAGTCAATGATGGGTGTGACCCCCTGGGAGGGGCAACCTAAGCCAGACATGATCACTTGGGTGACCATTAAGATAGGCCTTGGGGAGCTGCAAAATGGGGGCAAAAAACCCTCATCCCCCATGGCTATTTTGACATATCCTGAGTTCCCTTTCCATCTGGGAGAAGTGCTTCCTGGCTCTAATCCACTTAAGCCTGAATCTATGACAAGGAGGAGGTGCAGCCCTCTGCTGGCTAGAGCAGGTTTTGGGGTGATCGGGAATAAGAAAGAATTAGTAAAATCCTGTGAAACCTGCTTTGCTAAGAGTGCTCTCATTCATATGATAAGGGTCTGGGCAGGAAATGAGTATGTCTCCTAAAGTTTTTTGCACCCCACTTACCTGACAGACACTGACTCAGATTAAGTCCTTAGATTTTTTTGATATGTTATCTGTTGTTTGATCCTTGCTGCCTGACATTGATTGATGAGCTTTACCTGTATCCCTATGTGTTACAATCCTAATAAAAAGCCACTGAGGAAGGGGTTCTTGGTCTTTCTCTTTTGAGAGTTTGACCACCTCTTTTTCTGAAGCAAATCATGTCTTGGTAGTATTATTTTCATCTGTGGTGGACGGGGGGACTTGTGCAGAGTTTCCCCCACATAAAGGGAGACTCATTCGATTTGCCTTTCCAGCAGCCAGAGGCTCTGCCACACAAGCAACACATTCAAAGGAGAATTCACCTTTGAAGGCACCAGGCCCTGCTGTGAACTTCTCCACCTTGGAAGGCAGATGCTGCACAGTGACTCATACATGTTGATCAAGGATTTTTTTTACAGTCAACCAGCATGAAGTGTAAACTCCATCATCAAAAAGGTCAAAAGTATTTAAAACTCACCTATAACAGCAAGATGCATATAAAACATGAGAAATATGCCAAGAACATTGAGCTCAGGTGATCAGGAAGAATGTGCTACATCATAAAGTCATCATAACAAGTCTGTGAGTTGTACCCATTGCAGATGTACCTATACACAGAGACAAAATGTGGATATAAAGAAATATGACCCAAATAAAAGTACAAGAGGAATTCCAAGTAAAATAATTAAATAAAATGGGAGCAGCCAAGGTACCAAATGCAGAGTTTAAAACAATGGTCACAGGATGTTCATGGATCAGAGGCGAAAAATAGATGATCTCAGTGAGAAATTAAGCAAAAATATAGTACAAATTAAAAGGACATAGAAACAAAAAAGAACCAGGCAGTAATAAAAAAATTAAATCTCTGAAATTAAGAATACAGTAGAGGACATACTACTTAAAATGGAAAAGATTGCCCTGGCTGGGTAGCTCAGTTGGTTAGAGCACCGTCCTCATATACAAAGATCTCTAGTCTGGGAAAATATAAGAGTCAACTAATTAATGCATAAATAAGTGAAACAACAAAATAATCTCTCTCTCTTCTTCCCTTACTCTATCTCTTTAAAATCAATAAAATATGAATATTATTAAAAAAGAAAAAGTAAATAAAATGGCAAAAGCTTAAAGACAAAAAGAGAATCTTTTTAAATTTTATTTATTTTTTAAAATATGGTTTATTGATTATGCTACTACAGTTGTCCCATTTCCCCTACTTCACTCCCCTCCACCCTGAACACCCTCTCCCACCCACATTCCCCCACTTTCATTGATGTCCATGTGTCATACTAGTAAGTTCTTTAGTTTCTACATTTCCCATACTATACTTACCCTCCCCCTGTCTATTTTCTACCTACCATCTATGTTACTTATTCTCTGTACCTTTTCCCCCTCTCTCCTCCTCCCATTCCACTGTTGCTAATGCTCCATGTGATCTCCATTTCTGTGGTTCTGTTCCTGTTCTAGTTGTTTGCTT
>PVKM010028264.1:0-18390 GCA_004027735.1 Carollia perspicillata
AATTACATTGTTTTTACATGCATTATATAATTTATTTGAGAAAAGATTTTGTAAGAAAATGATTAAATACAAGAAGTCTGATATTTTAAAAAGAAGAAATATCAGCAACATGGGCTATTCCCTACCCAGAATATATTATAGATGGAAAATAACAAACAAAGAATTAATGAGCATCTCTGCAATAAAAGTACACAGGTAGGTATTAGCATGGTGTCTAATTGTACAGCTAACTGCTAGATGTGAAATAAAAATTAAACAAACCGTCAGAGAGGTGGGGAGGGCCAGAAGCCCATGGGAAAGCCTTGGCGACTTCATGTCTGGAAAACAAAAGCCGTAGAGGGAATGGAGATGAAGGGCACGGCAGGAAAGAGAAAGGTAAAGATGGTGTCACAGAGGAAATGTGGTTTATCCTTTTTTCCTTCTCCAGATGACACTGAGGTATACGCTATGAATTTCAAAACAGGCCCAGAAGTCAATACGCACAGCTAAAAATGTGCCGTCATTTCATTCATGAGTTCTGGAAAGACTGTCAGTAATGCCACTAAGGCACCCTTTAAAGGATGACCCACAAAGACACCCCATTTCTTCAGGTTTATACGAGGTGAGGACACCCAGTGAATAGGATGTGGAGCCACGGGCAATCTTGGTAGTAATATATAATCATATCAATCATTGTTATACCTTATTTTCTCTTAAAATATCTATTCAGATAAATTATGTTGAGTACCTGGACCATATATCAGGTACACCCAGAAAGACACAGAGAAAAATATTAGCTAAAAATAAAAATGTTTCTTAAAATCAATTCAATAATAAATGTATATGCAAGTAAATTGGCAAAGAGGCTCCATATCTGAAGTAAATATGAAATAAGGTAACATAGATAAGATGCTTAAAACAGTGCCTGGCATATGGAAAGTGTGTGTATTATATGTACATTGCATTCACTTTTCTCAGAATATTCCTTATTGATTAAAATAAATATCTATTTGAACATGGGCAGCAGAGCCCTGACAAAATGCTATGTAGATTTTACTAGTCCTCTCTCTGAGAGCACAGTTTTGCAATAGAACAAATTGTTTTGTTTGCCAAAGATAAATTAACTTTAAATAAATCTTTAGTTTGGCTCTTTGGCTTGTCTAATTTTGCAGATGAGGAGTCTCTGGGATGACTGTTGAAATAAACTGGATAATTTTGCCACTGTGTGTTTAGGTGCGGGGCAGGCTGAGAAGCAATGGAGAGAGAAGGCACCACACCTGCTAGGCGTAAACTTTGCATCTGAACATGAGCAAGATGTTCAGATTATCATACTCTTTTTAAGATTTAGCTCAAGCTCTAACTGTAGGGGTTAAGATAAAACCCTAACCTGTAACTGTATAGGTTAAAACAAAATAATGGTTAATAAAAGCTAGGCTCTACTGTCCAAAGGAAATAAAATCTGCCTTAAACAGGACACTGAAATAATCTTCACTTCTGCAGCTTAAGGATAAAGGGACCTTGAACTCCAAAGTATCTTTCACTGTCCACCTCCCCAAATTCACCCTGCTCCTGCAGTGTAATTGCCCAGACCCCCATTTCATAGAATTTTAGAAAGAAAAGGGGTCCTAGAAGCCATTTACACCTCCCTCATGTTGCAGAGAAAGAAACAGACTCAGAGAATTTAAGCCACGGACTGCAGGTCCCACAGCAGTTTAACCGAGGCAGGCCCAGGCGACCTCCCGCCGTACTACGCAGGTACAGCCAGTCTGTTCATCTTCAGGGTTATCACCTTGCCACGTCACTGCTTTGCCAACGTTGTCATCCGTCACCACCTCCAAACAGTCTTTCAGCAATTCTCCTACTTCAAATATGCCATAACCTAGGCATATCCCAGTTTCAAACAGAATCATCATCCCAGTTTCAAAATGCAGGAATTAGTAAGGCATACCTCTGCTGCACCAATCACATGGTGTACCTACAATGGAAACGGGTTTATCTTGATGCTTAAGGCTCCAGTCTGACATTTCTGTAAGCTGCAATATTCATCTTATAAAGAAAAGAAGTTAAATACAGTTCAACTGGTACACACTTGGAAAAACCCTTTGACTACTGAATTACCCAAAATGGCCAAACCCAGAGCAGCAGCCTGACATCTTCCCGATGTCACTGATGGCTTAGTGGTGAGGAATATAGACTGTCAAAAAATATTTCTCATTTCTACCCCTACATATTTTTCTGCTTCTTTTCTTGCGTGCACATCCCTAGTGCCGAGTCTCTGCAAATGCTTCCATCTGTTTACATGATGACTGACAGAAGGCAGACAGACAGAGCCAGGCACGTATCTGTGCTACCCACTTTCCACCACAGACTCTCCAACCTCAAAACGCCCCACCTGCCAGTCAATGTTTCAGTGTTTTCACAGATAATTATTTCTCTCTAATAATGATAAAGAACCTACGAGACTTTCAGTGAAGAAAGGACTATAAAAAAGTAAAATTTAAATACTAAAGGTGCATGCCCCTTTCAGGGGGTTTATATATTTTTCCTTGTTCTCATGGTTAATTATTTAAATTAATGCAAATTAACTGTTATTTCTTAGATTTCTAGTAGTTAAATATCTTCCTGGTGTCAACTCACACACACAACTTCAACAACTGACAAAGATGAGCCTATTGTAAATAGAAAGGCTTTCAGAAACACAATACTTGCACTTGACTACTTATAGAAAAGAAAAAAGCAGCTGACATTTTTATTTCTACATATACACCTAAACCTCATGTATCTATACCATGGTTTTATGATTGGCTAATCTTTAGGATTCTTTTTACTGCCTTAAAATTGCATATCCAAAGCTATAGGAAATATACGTGATGATGAGAGTTTCAGAGAAATCATTGCCATGCCTCAGAATCAGGTGAGCTCCCTGATTAAACATGTGATTTTATAGATAAAATTATATATGTGGCCATGTAAAGAACCAAGTGCCTGTTTCTGCACCCAAGATGAACTTTTTTAGATCATTTCTCCTCTTTCATATTTTGTAAAAATAGAAAGAGATGATCTGTAAAAACAGCCCTGAAAACCAAGACCAATTTTTAAGTATGTCATTTCATTCTGAAAAGCACAAGGCTATGTCTTTTCCAAGTAACGTTACTTAAGTGAAAGTGAGTTTTAGAAACAAGCAGTTAGTGTGCAGGAATCTTCTGGCATTACTAGATGTATGCATCTATGCACAATTTTCACTTCAGTGACCACACCTTCAGTTCCTATCGGTTGGGTACTAACTAGGAATAACACAAGGCCTCTGTTTTCAGGAACTCTGCAGTATTTCATTGGGAGGGACGAGGCAGGAGTAGAAAGAAACAGTAGATAAGGAGAAATATACATGCTCATGAGAGGAACAAATAAATTATCATGAGTCCAAGTGAGAGAGAAAGATCTGGTGAAGATCATCATAAGAGATTCATATAGGAGGTGATATTTTAAATGCGCCTTGCAGGGTAAGAAGAATTGTGACAAGTGAAAACAGTAGGGGAAATGCTGTATGCTAAAGACAGCATAAACCAAGGCAAAGATGTACTGGAAGCACCGAGTGTATCAGTGGGCTGGGGATAGGACTTCAGCTGGAACTTACAGTATCGGGGTATGCAAGGCAAGACCAATGCCTACCTAGACTTTTATAGTCCGTGGGAGCCACAAAAATTTACTCAAAGCAAACCTACAGAGTGTACCTTTATCTCATCTCCTCTTCTATATAACATCTCCTCCTCTTTATCACTTTTTCCATGAAGCAATGAGACCCTTCTGGAGGTCAAGAGAAGCAATAAATGAGTTAGCCAGCCCACTGTCCTGACAACCCACTGTCTCCTCCTGGGAGCACTACGCAAAGGCATTGCTTGCATATTTCAAAGAAAAACATGGCATTTCCATTTAAAAAAGCCCTAAAACTTTGTATTTCTTTTGTACACCTAGTCTGTAGTTTTCAGGTGCTCAGTTAAGTTGAATTACAGATGTTTGCAATAAGAAGTTAGATACAAAAAATACTAATCCACTGCAAAGTAAATACAAGTCAGCATTAGTTTTCAAGTCAGGAAAATAATTGAGTATTAGTAACTCAAAAAAGGTGTAATTTCAATGAAGTTACATTGTAGGAAAAGAACAAATTAATGTAGCTATGATTCAGCTTTTCCCTGCAACTATTAACTATGGCCAATCACTGAGTAACTCACATTTCTTACAGCTTTCATCATCATTTTTTTGCTACATTTTTGTGGGATTTTAGCCTATACAAAAAAAATAGTGTGTGATTAATAAACAGAGTGGCTTCAGCTAAGATGTTTGTTAGCAACACACAGAACATAAGATTCACGATTTCTGTATAACTGGGGAGCCTACCTCTGTGTCTCCCCACGACCTGGAAGTACTTCATCCAAAAAAACACCAGGGCATGGCTGTACAAATTTAGTACCACAGAAAGTCATCCTTCCAGCCATCACAAGGACACAGAGAGGACAGAGTAAAGTATGACAAAATTGGGCACAGAGATAAGGTGTTTCACTGATGACAAGTCATTCATGGGCATTTTTTGAAAAGCATATTAAAAGAGTACATATTTTAGTTAAGTCTACCATTACCTGAATATATTTAGAAATAAGGGTTTAAAAATCTGCTTAATTGAAATGCTGAAGTTAAAGTATGAATTTAAAGCAACTACAGAGTACTAATAAGAACAGTGTTAAAAATAAAGTCTAGCTCTAATTGGGGTAGCTGAGTGGGTTGGGTATCATCCCACAGACCAAAAGTTCGCCAGTTCGATTCCCGGTCAGGGCACATCCCTGGGTTTGCAGGCTAGGCACCAGATTGGGAGCCTGCAAGAGGCGACCAATGTTTCTCCGACACATTTGTGTTTCTCTCTCCCTCTTTCTCCCTCCCTTCCCCCAACTCTAAAAATAAATAAATAAAATCTTTTTAAAAAAATAAATAAAGTCCACTCGAGATTCTAGGAAGGACATTTATCTTTGGAGTAGAAGGGAATGGGAGGGTCAAAGGACTCCACTTTACTGCATCGTGCTTCAGCAGAGTCTTTTGTAAAATAAAGAATTCTTCAGCAATGTATCCCTTTATTGGCTTCACATCATAATTTTTATACTCTGCTAATCATCTTAAATTGAGACAAGTAATCTATATCATGTAGCATTTGGAGTTTGTAATATATAAGTTTAAATTAGAGTTCATTGCTTTTCCTTTTAAAAAAATAAGAGTCCTCTCACACATATAGCATAGATTTGGCTACTGCCTATCAACATTTTTTCTATGTACATGAGGTTCCTAGTTTAACTTTATAAAAAAGTTTGCTTTTGCTTTTTTGTGTCCTGACAAAGGTTCCAGGAGAGAACGGGCTGGGGTGCACTGAACATCAGGGGGAACTCAGAAAAGGGCAGAGTTGGCCAAAGCTCTGCAGCCCTGGCCACGTTTCCCAGGACAAGCCCCACCTTTAAGGGCCTCCAGAGATCTAAGGGACTGGGAGCGGAGTCCTGGGAAGGGAAACACCTGGGTGCTTGGGGGCTGTGGTCCCCTCATCCCAGACTCACCCATAAGGAGTCTGGCTCACACCACCCATCACTCAGACCCCAGTGCTCATCGACACTGTACCCCCACCCTCACCCTAGAGGGCCTGCCAGGCTGGGGAAGGGTCTGTGGCCCAAAGGCAGCACAGGAGAGGCAGAATGAAAGCCCGATAACAGAGACTGGACTGCACCTGCGTCAGCAGAAAATCAATAGCATCTATAGCCTTCCAAGGGCTGAAAGACTCTGGGATAGCAGTCCCAGCTTGCACAACCCACGGGCCTCAATCCCACGTCTGCCCAGGTGCTAAGGCCATAGCAACTGTAAAGCACCTGTCCCCTTGCACATTCCTGGGGCCAGCTGTTCCTCCCAGCAGCTTCAGGTGTCTAAAACTCACCCCAGAAGACCATCACTACTTGTTCCTTGAGCCCTTCCCCTGAAGAGCAGTCTCAGGATGCTACTCTCTTTCTTACCCAGCCCATCTACCACCTTCCTGCAGTGGGAGAACTTGAAACACATAGGAAAAGTTCCCCTGGCATCACTGCTCAGGGACATGTAGGTGAGGTGCACTGGGCTCACAAGACAACATTACTCTGGGCAGCAAAGTGGACAAGAAGGTAATCAGCATCCTTTACGGTATTTTGCCCAAAAAGTGCTCAGTTCTATTTGGGCGAACCACTTATTACAACGTTCAATGTAATTTTAGTTTTGTGCAAAAAGAGAAATGTGTACAGGAATGGTATTAAGTAACTTTATTTGAAACTCAAACGGGACAAAAGAAGTCGCTAACTATTACATTACCACACAGATATTTCAACTTAGGAACTTTTTTTCATAGCGAGCCCTATTTCAGAGTTCATCGACCTACATGAAATCATTAAACCACAGAAGAGATTTATGAACCTGAAGTCTTCATTTAGGTTATAACTCTTAGAAGCTTACCAGATACTAAGGTAATATAACCCCTCCTGAATATGCACATTTCATCAACTCTGTAAAGAATATATTGAGGGTTTTGATGTAGTAGACTATACTATCTAGAAATAAGATTAGTTTTACTAAAAATAGGGTCTTAAATTCCTCATATTATTGGAGTAATAAAACAATATCTGGATTATAAACTTACTAGCTGATATTTATTGCTTAATTTGGAGAAAGTGTTAACTAAGATCAGTTAGGCACATAATGATTACCACATTATTTAGGTGAAAAAGCAGAGCAAAGTATCGTCCCGTGTTTAGCTTCATACAATAGATGTTTCTAGAAAAAAATAAGTTTAATCAAAGTATATATCAAGTTAATTTCAAATTTAATACATAGTCAAAAGGAGGACTGAGGTTTTCTGGAAAGGCTACAAATTGGAAATTTGTGAATCTCGCAAATTGCTTCATTTACATAGTTTCATGGACAATGCAGTGGTGGATACGATTATGGTGATTTTACTTATACCAATTTTCCTGGTGCCAGGAAACTCTCGTAATGTCCCCAATTTCAAAACATAATTTTAGTAACAATAAAATTTAATAGCTTAATAATATATATAAATGTTTAAATTTAGTCTCAATTATGATTTCTCTGTTAAGATGAAAACATGAGATTTTTGTGGTAGATGATAACACATTAATAACATTTAATAGAAAGCGAGGTTCTAGTGGCCCACTCACTTATAAATGCTAGCTGGTTAAATTTTTTAAATATTCTGGTCCCATACATGCTAAAGATTTTTAGTAACCCATCTCAGGGTCAAAGGACTCCACTTTGCTGCATTCTGTCGCAGTAGATTCTTTGGTAAAGGATTCTTCAGCAATATATCCTTTTATTGGCTTTACATGCTAATTTTCACACACTAATACTTCTTAAATTGAGACAAATAAATACTCCTTGTCTTTTGTAGTGGATTAGGATTTCACTGACAAAATGAAATGAAATAACTCTTTCACACTCATTTTTCTTCCCTTCTGCCATCTTCTCAAAATCCAAAAGGTAGGTAGGAAAAGACACAAAAATACTGGTTAGATGACTAACCAGTATTTGGGGCCTTGGAACCCCAATTTTTCCAAGAATTAAATGGGGTGAAATGACTAAATTTCCAGTACACAATACCTGAAAATGTAGCTGATTTTTTGTTTAAGAATCTGAAGTTTTGTTTCCACAGAAAGCCAGATGGTGTTTTTGGTTTTGGGGTGGTAGTAGAAATTTGTTTTGTTTGTTGTTGTTTTTTTAAAAAACAGGTGCGATCATCATTTTCTCCTGCTACTGTATTAGCCCATGTAATTGCTAAATTCACAAGCAGCCATCTCGATTGTTTTCCCAGCAGATGGTGAAAGTGATTTCAGGAGGAGTAAGGATTTTCCAAAAACCATTGCAGAACAGCATGAGACCTGCTCTTTTCCTCACGCGTGTGTCAACCTCTGATGAGCACTAATGGAGCTCACATAACAGCATCTACCATGCATTTGCCTTTAATTACTTGACAGTTATCCAGATTTGTGAAATTACTCGCACATTATCTAACAAAGCATTATGTACTTGCAGTAACTTTCTTCAAATCACTTTATAACCGTTGGCTAATTAAACTGCACAGATACTTCTATAAAATATGTAGGTAGAAAGTTTTACAAGCTTCATTTTACTGAATTCCCAGGTATATCACTGGCAGCGGTGGAAGTTAAATGTAAGTCCCAAACTTAGGAGGATAGATGCCCCATGTCACACAGGCTCCTCAAATCGAAGTGATTTAAAATAAAATATTAAATTGACAAATGACTTCTTTTGGGAATGTAGGCAAATTTACAGTCACCTGTTAGTACCATTCTCTCACATTTGGATAAATTCTTCTTTAGTTTGTTAAAGCTTTTAATTTAAATTATGCATATATACATACATGAATGCACAAATATGGTTCACACTTTTGAGAAGGGCAGACTCCTTTTTTCTCATTTTCCTTTTAGCTTATACTCCCGTGTCCCCTTATCCTTTATTCATCTTCGCCAGCCTCCATGTACAATAGGGCCCCACCCTTGTCCCTCAGCTAACCTACATTAGCACAACCTGCTGCGTGCCCTTTCTCGTTGTGTCATGTAATCCTGTACAGATGCACGTGGAGCACAGAATCTGTGTACAGATAAATACATGCAATTTGCTTTCATTGTTTTATTAGAGTTGGATCACATCATTAAACTCCTCTTTCTCACACAGTAACACCTAATGGAAATCCCTCTAAATTATCCAGTATAAATCTAACATTTTCTTTTTTAATGGCTGCATAGTATTCCAAAGCACCCTACAAATGGGTGCTTTATTTTCTGATTTTCAACAGAACAAACTGCCATAATAAATATTTTCTTATATGTAGGTGATTTTATTTCCATGGTATAAGTTCCCAAAAATGCAATTCTCGATTTTTCCAGAGATTTTTCAAAGAAGTTATTTCTATCAGAAAACATATGCACTATATAGAACATTTTATACAATTTTTAAAATCTGTTAATTTGGAGAAAGTTGACATTCTCATGACATTGCTTCCCCCACTCAAGAACATGTCTATGCCCTTATTTGGATTTTGCTTTATGGTTTTAATTAGATATTATTATGTTACATGTATATGTCTGTTACTCTTCTGGTTGAATTTACCTCTAAGTATTTTATAGTTTTGTAACCATTATAAAGGTAGTGTTTGCAAGTATGTCTTGCTAAAATAAGAGAATCTACTTCTTTTGTTTCTGTGGTACACAGCTGGCCAACTTACCAAACTTTGTCATTAATTCTATCAGTTCTTTTTATTCAATATAAATATATGTCTAGATATGTGCATTAGTGAGCAAAGGAGTAAAGCAACAGTATGGACCCCGGCACTGATCCTGAGAATGTGTCTATCACATTAACACTAACCATTAGTCCTTTGTGTGGATAAAATACAATGTTTACTCTGAGACATATAATAAATATATAGGTTGATTAAACTAATTTTAGGTATTATTTCTCAGTTTCCACCCACATTTTTTTTCTTCAGCCAGAAATGAAAATTTCTTTTTTCTTTAAACATTTGGAATGATTTCATAAATTAAAAGTTTCGATGCATTACTTTTCTATCCAATAATAGCATGGCTGCTTTGTATGCTGGAATTTATTGATTTAATTTTTAATTTCATATTTTCGATTTCATATTTAAAAGTTCATATTCTAACATCATTTAATTTACCATTTAAAGTCTATGGACATAAATCTTAATAACTAAAATCTGTACAGTACCTTATACTATGATTCTATCTTCCAAATTGTTCTCTAGAAAATATTCTTGGTTTCAACACTCTTTTTTCTTCACTCAAAGATCGCTCTGCACACATCTCTGGTTAAGTGGCAACAAGCCCTAACCGGGTGGCTCAGCTGACAGGAGCACTGTCCCATACACCAAAAGGCTGCGGGCTCCATCTTTGGTCAGGGTGCACACCCGGGCTGTGGGTTCCATCGCCGGTGGGAACATGGAGGAAAAGCAACCAACCGTGTTCCTCTCTCACATCCATGTTCTCTCTCTCTCTCTCTCTTGTTTTCTCCCTCCCTCCTTCCCTCTCTCTTTAAAGTCAATAAAAAGATCCTCAGCCGAGGATTTCATTAAGCCCAATAAGGTGCCTGGGCCAGCAATTTTCAACCAGGGTTGTTCAGGGGAACTGATCTCTTTTCCCTTAAAATGTCAAATTAAAAAAATAACAACAGCCAACAGGACAATAGTTGCCTGGTATGAATGTATCAGAAGTATACCTACATCTTTGTCAGATTAATAAAAGATACACTTTTGGTGTGTCACAGAATGTTAGTAATTAATTTACGTGTGCCATGAGATGAAGTAGGTTGAAAATCACTGGCCAAGGCCACTGCATTGAATGTTCTTAAGAAAACAGCTATGTTCAGTTATTATTTTACCCTCATTATCTATCACAAGGCCAGATGCTTTTTAACACTAAATATGTTTGTTAACTAGAGTTTTACGGTTCACTTAATGTACTTTGATTCATTTTATCTTCGCAACTACCCTATACTGAATGTTTCATTATTGTCATTTCTCCGATGAGGCAACAGGCTCTGAGCAGCTCAGAGAACAACTGGACAAGGACTGGAACCTGGTCTTCTGCTCCGCTCCCACGTACTTCCTGCAGTTGCCCACATGACTACGGCAGTGCACCCTCCAAGGAGAAATTAGTGTACGGCTGTTTAATCGGTTGTATGATTCTGTCAATTATACCACTTGTCCACTTTTTAAAAATTACCCTGTGCCTTTTACTTAAGGAACATCTCATAAGCATACATAGCCTGATGACAAAGGAAAAAAATGGAACTCTTTACCTTTCTGCATTTACTACCAACTTAGACCGATAATTTTTTAAAGATTTTATTTATTTATTTTAGAGAGATGGGGGAGGGAGAAAGAGCGGGAGTGAGACATCAATGTATGATTGCCTCTAGCACACCCCATACTGGGGATCTAGCCTGCAACCCAGGCATGTGCCCTGACTGGGAATCAAACTGGCAATGCTTTGGTTCGCAGGCCCGTGCTCAATCCACTGAGCTACACCAGCCAGGGCATATTCCATAGGGTTTGTATATAAATTTAACATCAGTGGTTTTCACTGGGTTAGAAGTTATGGTCTAGAGAGGATAAGCATCTCATCCAAGGTCACAAACACATTGAGGAGCAGAGTAGGTATGCATGTACCAGATCCTGTGACACGAATTTTAGCGAGTGGTTCCTTTTACTTCCCCACCACATACTAAGGTATATGAGGTTGTCCAGAAGGTATCTAGTCATGTATTATGAAAAATGGAGACATTGACTGAAGAAGATACAAGAAACAAGGGACACTGTACATATGACAATGATGCCTCAGTCCTCTTCAAAGCAGGCAGCTTGACACCTCACACAGTTCTCCCAATCACCATCAGCTGCCCCGTCATATTTTCCTGACTCTCATCAATGGTCTGAAATCTCTTCCCTTTCAAAGGTGACTTTAGTTTTAGGAAAAGCTGGAGGTTTCAGGGCACCATATCTGGGCTATAGAGAGGGCTGTGTCACCTGGGTGATTTGATGTTTCACCAAAAAATTCTGCACGAGATGTGACGCATGAGCAGGCATGTTATTGTGATGAAGCTGCCAGTCACCAGTTACCCATAGCTGTGGCCTTCTGAATCATCTGAGTTGTTTCCATGGAGGAATGTTCAAGTTTAATGCAAAATCTGATACAGATTCATTGATCTACTCACTCAGTCATTTTGAATGCCACAGCCACACAGTGCACATGCTCGCTCAACAGTGTCTACACCCACCACTGATTAGTACAGTGAAGTGGTCGTTGTTCACACATGCACATACATTCCAGCCCTCACTCTCCATGGCTGCCAGGTCACATCATTGTCACACAAACCATTCTCGTCATATTAACGATGGCTGGACTTTTTCGGGACAGACCTCATATTTCAGGTTCTGTGTGTATTTGGATTTGTTTATTTAGTTTGAGGATAATGTCTTGTATGTAGCTTTCCATGTTTGCTTCAAACTCTTTTACAGCAATAAAGGCTTTGCTTAGAAAGATTCCCCAAGTTTAGCTGGTTTTACGTGTTACCTACTTGACATGGGTAGGTCTGTGCTTTCACCACAGGCAAGTGGGACATAGCACTCGACTTCATTTTGATTTCAGAATACTTAATCCCTCTAATCAGCACGACACTTAGCTATTTACTAGTTTTCTCTTTCACTAGAATTCAATAACTTGAACTTCGCTGAGTATAATTATAATACTTTTACTACTTATATTGATTTATATTCAAATCAACCAAGAGCCACATTCATTCTTCATTCATTCTTCATTCATTCATTGGTTACTATTAAAGATTATGTGCTTTATAGTTAATATAGAATCTCCAGAAATTCCTGTTTCTCTTCCTATTTTAACCCAAATCCCTGAAAAGTAATTTAAGTACCCACTTCAGAGTTTAATCAAAGCACAACTCAAAGAGAATAAATTATCTCTCTGAAATAGTTCTTAGTTTTACATATAAGTCTTGATCTGGTCATCTTTTCCTTAGGGTAGTGTTCCATTTAATCATCATAGAACTCAAAAGTAGATAACTAAATAGCCAAACTTAAAATTCTGAAAAATGCAGTCATAAGTGGATGGGAATCTGAGTCATAAGATTTTTCTTGTTGGTTATTTGTTTTTCTTTCTTGTTTTTGACATCAATATGTAGTCTATATTTAGATTTCATTGTTTTCAGATTATATCCTCATAGAAATTATTTATTAGAAAATCATCTCTCTATACCTTTACTGTGTATTCCTAATATCCTAATTTAGACTGTCACTTAACCTCATTGCTTTGTCTTCCAAATTATTTCTCTCCCACTCTCTTTTCTTTGTGAGAAATCCCCTTTCTGTAAGCTGATAATGCTGATATATCAGAATGCCCTAACCTCTATGAGTTGTGCCCAAGGACCTCAGTTCACCATATGCTAAACAGCCCTCTCTTTCCCTATAGTATATAGTCACGTGCTCCAAAAGGACATTCCCCTTGGACTGTGCTCCCATAATATGATAATGGAGCTGAAACCTTCATATCACCTAGTGCAGTGGTAGCCACTGTAACAGTATATTGCACAATACATTACTCACATGTTTGAGGTGATGCTGGTGTAAACAAACCTACTGTCCTGCTACTCATACAATAATAGAGCACTTATCATTATTACCAGTACATAGTAATTGATAACAAACAACTGATACTGGTTTATGTACTTAATATACTCTTAATCAACATTTTAGAGATTACTCTTTTATGTATTAAAAAAAGTTGCTGTAAAACACTATGCCAGCAAATTTATTTTAAATACTAAAGCCCAAGAGAAAAAAATAAGCAAGTAGAACAACTGTATATCAAGCAAACAAGCTTCTGTACAGCAGATGAAACTATCAACAAAACAAAAGGCAACCCACAGAGAGAAAATATTTGCAAACCACATATCCAATAAGGGGTTAACACCTAAAATATATAAGAAACTTAGAAAACTTAACAGAAAAAAAACACAAATAATCCAATTTCAAAATGGGCAAAGAACCTGAGCAGACATTTTTTCAAAGAAGACATACATATGGCCAACAGGTACATGAAAAGGTGCCAGTCTTCACTAATTATCAGGGAAGCTAATCAAAACCACAATGAAATATCATCTCACACCTGTTAGGCTGACTATTATTAAACACAGAGTGGGAGGGGGAGGCAGATGCTGCCAAGGATGCATAGAAAAGGAAGCTCTTGTACACTCTTGGTGAGAATGTGAACTGGTTCAGCCACTATAGAAAACAGTATGCAATTTCCTCAAGAAATTAAACAGAGAACTATTATACGATCCAGCAACCCCACTTCTGAATGCATGTCCAAAACAATTTTTTAAATATTTTATTTATTTTTAGAAGGGAAGGGAAGGAGAAAGAGTAGGAGAGAAACATTAATGTGTGGTTGCCTTTCATGTGTCCCTACTGGGGACCTGGCCTGCAACCCAGGCATGTGCCCTGACTAGGAATCGAACTGGCAACACTTTGCTTCACAGGCCCATGCTCAATTCACTGAGCTACACCAGCCAGGGCCCAAAACAATTGAAAGAAAAATCTCAAAGAGATAGCTATATCCCCACATTCACAGCAATATGAGTCACAACAGCCAAGACATGGAAACAACCCAGGTGTCCATCAGTGGGTGAATGGATAAAGGAGGTGTGAAATATAGATGTGTATACACACGGTACACACACATACATACACAATCAAATATTCTTCAGCCTTAAAAAAAAAAAAAAGGAAAATCCTGCCATTTGCAACATGGCTGAACCTTCAGGGAAATAAGAGAAGAAAAATACTATATGGTATCACTTACATGTGTACAAACTTCAGTTTTAAGATGAATAAGGTTTGAGGAGCTAATGTTTAACATGGTGACTATAGTTGATAACACAGTATTGTATAATTAAAATTTTCTAAGAATTTAGAACTTACATCATCTCACAAAAATATAAATATGTGAAATGATGAATGAGTTAATTAACTCGATGGGGGAATCTTCTCACCATATATATACATACATGCATATATATCTATATATCACATTATACATTTTAAATATCTTATTTGTCCATTTTACATCGATAAAACTGGTGGGGGGAATAAACACTAGAATCCAGAATGGGACTGAAACTCAGGAGCAACAAGTAAGTTCAATAACCAGGGATGGACTAGTTCCAAGAGCCCTTTGACACATCACAGAATTATTACTCCTTATCCAGACACAAGCGGCACTGTGAAGTAACAAAACTGAGGTTGCAAGCAGGTCAGTGGCCCCAACTCCGGGAAGCTGAGAGTGGCATGAAATTGTACAATGCCTGAACCACCTCATCACAGATATATTCAATTGCACTCAATAAATATAAGTCTTTGGGTTGAAGGCTAAAATTCATAATGCATCCTAGCAATTTCTGAACAACAGGGAACCTGCCTTTCCTTCATGGTGCGTCTGACACCAGTGTCTGCCTGGCACATTCTCTGAGCTTCGGCCACCCGAGCATCTAGTTTCTCCATATGCAAATGGTCAACAGTGTATTTTTCTTCTCCTCTTCGTATTCAGCTAGCTCCTACTCATCCTTTAGTTTTCCGCTCAGATAAGTAAAACCTTATTCAGCTCATCACCAGAAAAAGACTGTAAAACACTTGAGGGTAGAACTGTTTTTTAATCATCTGGGGAGGCAGTAAAATATACAAATACACATTTTTCCTCCTTAGTCATTTTTAAGTGTACAGTTCATCAGTGTTAAGTATGTTCACAGTGTTCTACAACCAATCTCCAGAACTTTTCATCTTGAAAAACTGAAATTTTAGACTCATTAAATAACAACTACCCTATAATCAAAATATTCTGGTACTGGCATAAGAACAGACACATGGATCAATAGACCTGAACAGAGAGCCCAGAAATAAACCCATGTATCTATGGTCAATTAATATTCAGCAAAGGGGGCTGAAGTACAAAATGGAGTAAAAATAGCCTCTTCAACAAATGGTGCTGGGAGAGCTGGACAGCTACGTGCAAAAAATGAAACTCGACCATCAACTTATACAAGTGCTGGCGAGGCTGTGGAGAAAAGGGAACCCTAGTGCACTATTGGAGGGAATGCAGACTGGTGCAGCCACTGTGGAAAACAGTGTGGAATTTTCTCAAAAAACTAAAAATGGAGCTGCCTTTGGATCCAGTGGTCCCACTGCTGGGAACCCTAAGAATCCTGAATCACAAGTTCAAAAGAATTTATGCACCCCTATATTCATAGCAGCATTATTTACATTAGCCAAGTGCTGGAAACAGCCTAAGTGTCCATCATTAAATGAGTGGGTCAAAAATCTATGGCACCTTTTCACAGTGGAGTACTACCCATCAGAAAGAAAGATGGAAATCCCACCCTTCGTAGCAGCACGGGTGGAACTGGAGATTATTATGCTAAGTGAAATAAGCCAGGTGGTGAAAGGAAAATACCATATGATCTCACCTACATGTGGAATGTAATGAACAAAACAAATGAGCAAACTAGAACCAGAGACACTGAAATAAAGAACAAACTGACAGTGACCTGAAGGGACTGGAGAGAGGAATAAGGGGGGAAAGAAGGGGAAGGGTCTAGTCAAGGAACATGTATAAAGGACCCATGGACATGGACAATAGGGTGGGGACTGACTGAGGGAGCAGGGGGTGAGTAAGGCAGGGGAGAGCAATGGCAGAAATATTAGGACAACTGTAATTGAACAATAATAAATAAATAAATACATAAATAAATAAATACCCATTTCCTTCTCCTCCCAGCCTCTGACAACCACCTGTCCACTTTCTATCTCCATGACTTCTACAACTCTAAGTACCTCATTTAAGTGAAATCGAAGTATTAGTTCTTCTGTGTTTGTGTGTGACTACTGCATTTCACTTAACATAATGACCACCAGGTTAACCCATGTTGTAGCATGTCAGAATTTTCTTCCTTTTTAAGGCTTAATCATATTCCACTGTATATACCATATTTTGTTTATTCATCGATGGACAGACATGGATTGTTTTCACCTTTTGACTATTATAAATAATGCTGCTATGAGCACAGTGTACAAAATCTCAAGACCCTGCTTTCAAATCTTTTTGATATATACCGAGAAGCACAATCACTGGATCACATGACAATTCTATTCTTAATGTTTTGTGAAACTACCATACTGTCTTCCATAACAGCTGCACCATTTTACATTCCCACCAACAGTGCTCAAGCATTCCAATTTCTCCTCAGGCTCACCAACACGTGCTATTTTCTGGAGTTTTTTAATCTAATGGCTGTGAGTTAATAATCCACATCAGAAAGTCCATGGCTGAGCACAGAGTAAATGCTCAATAAATACTCATGGAATTGAATTGGAACAGAGCTCAGCCCAGTAGCATCCGAGGAAGCTGGTGCATGTTACAGGTGCAGTTCCCTCTCAAGGATGCTTGGAATGGGGTCCGTGTGCAGTTATGCTAACACAACTTCTATCTTCCTACTTTCTCATTCATCTGAGGTGTTTTAAACTATCTGGACACATTCACAACATTACAGTGGGAAATTTCAAAAATAAATTGTAATTCCTAGTGTTTTGCCAGTCAAAGAAATGGTTGTTTTTCTATGTGTATCTTTGCCTATGCATATATTCTGTTGCATTAAGTTTACATGTGAGCAGTAGACATGTAGAAAAATAATGCCTCTGTGGACATCGAGGAAAATAAACTTCACACTGAAACTTCACACTGCTTCAAATCAAAAGGGAGAATTGCTAACAGGGGTCTTGATCTCTGTGCCAGGTGTCAGTGAGGAGGTGACATTTAAGTGTATCTTTTTTCTGTATGTATATCCTATTAAGTATTTAGAATAGCATGTGTACTGTAACTAGCAATAACTCAATGAAGAGACACTAATTAGTCACCTGCTAAATCTAAATACTGTGCTAGGCCCATTGGGTTATAAAGAAAAACCCAAGAACTTGACTTGTTCCCAAGAAGTGACAAAGACTGAGAACAACACCCATACTCTACAGAGGTCCTCTACCAGAGGAAGTTCAAAGTTCTCAAATGCAATAATGTAACTGCAAAAGATAAGTTAAAGGGAATCTAATAACCATCCATATGTATCTAGTGCGATAATTTGATTCCAGAGGACACACCAGCCCGGACACACCAGGGCACATTGTTCCTTCCATCAGTGAACAAAACATGCCCAGCACACTACCTACATTACATCAGGAAGCACCGGCAGGCGGGCACAGTTCTTCCCTTGCTGATAGTGCAAGGTGCTAGAAACTGAAGTAAAACATGACCCATCTCCTTGATCTAGTCAAAGCAATGTTCACAGGAATGTGGTCCTTTAAAATGCCAATTATTTCCGTTCAAAACTTGAAAAGCAATCTAGAAGTGATAAGAGGAGTAAAGATATCTCAGAAAAAGTAAACTGATAAGTCAGAATTTATAGAGTTCCTGTTTCTGAGTAGTATTATATCAAAGGGGAGAGAAGATAAAGATGATTCATTCACCACTGTCATCTATTCTCCAATAAAGAGTCCGTTTATGATATATACACAAGCAATGAAACCCATAAACAGGTCTGCGGTCCCATATTTTTGCAATCTAGGTCCTGGCCTGGTAATGTCATGGGGGTCAAGCATTGAATAATAAGATTGCCTTGTGGGTTCAATGTGTATCCCTCACTTAATGGGCATCACTACACCATGTTATCATTTAAAATATGTTCCCC
>PVKM010028265.1:0-18381 GCA_004027735.1 Carollia perspicillata
CAGTGAATTTGAGAGAGAATAGTTATGACAGCAAAGAATGATTTGCATTTTATTATTGATATAGACATGGTGCCAAAACACTGTGTGTGTGTACATTTATGGAACTTCGGCTCTAATGGGCAAGAAAAACAAAATTACAATTCATTTTGAAGGCTAAGTAGAAATGAGGAGGCCTCACTGACAGTGATGGCGACTGGGGGTAAATCACGGGAATAGATTCGGAGTTTTTAAGGATGAGATGACTTAACATCTAAAGGGTAATAGGATAACTCCCAGCAGGAGCAGCGGCCAGGAGGTGAGCAAGACCTTTGTGTGCTCACAGACCTGAAGGTCTGGTTTGGTCTGAGTGAGTACAGGAACGGGGGCCATGATGAGCCAGGGAGCTGGGAGAGGACCAGGTCACCGACAACGTTATAGGCCATAGTCAAGGTTACGTGCTTGGGCTTTGTCTCTAGTGAACTGGGAAAGTGCTGAACGATCTTACCTAAGGGAATGATATGATTGCTACATGCAGGATATGTTGGAATAAAGCAAGAGTGAAAACTGAGAGATTAGAAAGGAAATCCTCATAAAGTATTTGCATAAACAGATTGATGGTAGCTCAGACAAGGGTGCTGGGAAGTAGAGCGGTAGATGGCCTTGAAGGCTGATATGTCAGGACTTACTGATGAGTTGGATATGAGGAGTCTGCTTGGTTGTGGTCTGAAACGGCTGGTTGCATTTACTGAGATGGGAATGTAGTGGAATAAATAATTTGGCCTTTAACAAGTCGAGTTCCTGTGAGAAATTTAAGTAAGGGTGAGTCCAGTAGGAAGTTGGATATAGGAGCCTGAGGCTCAGAGGAGACGTTTGGGCTGGAAACATACATTTGGGATTGTTCTTAGCCTCTAGATGGTTGACAGCCACGGGAATGGATGAGACCAGGAAGAAGAGGGTAGGTGAGAGTGATGTCCACGGCTGGGGCCCTCAATGTATAGCAGCCTCAACATATAGCAGAGAGACATAATAGAGACAGGAGAGGAAGGAGTGCTCCATAAAGGAGAGATTGATTACTCATGTCGAGTATTGCTAAGGGGTCAAACGAATACAACGAAGGTGAACGTGACCATCAGTTTAGAGACATGAAGGTCGTTGGTGAGAGATTTCAGGGCGGATGGGAGCAAGAGGAAAATTATAGAGACATTTAACTTAGAAGAAACCCTAAAAATGGAATGGGACTTGCTCCTCGTATGTTTACCAAGTTATTTGTTTTGAGCAGTATCGACAAGTATTAGTTTCTTGTGGCTGATCCAACAAGGTACCCTAAAACTTGGTGGCTTCAGAAAACACATATCTATCCTTGTCTAGCTTTGGAGGCCATAGATTTGGAATCAGTGTAACGGGGTGAAAATCAAGGCGTTGGCAAGAACACGCTCACTCTGGAGGCTGTGGGGAGGAGCGCTTCCCTGGTCTCCTCCATCTGCTGGTGGCGGGCGGCTTTCTTTGGTTTGCGGCCCCATCACTCCAGTGTCAGCCCCAGGGGCCCACTGCCTTTCTCTTCTTCCAAATGCATCAACTCTCCCTGCGTTCCTCTCTCGTAAGGTTGTGATTGCATTTATTTTTGTTTTGGCTGATTTATGTATTTTTGCATCAGGGAAATATTGGCTATTTTATTATGAATGGTACCAAGCAGGATAACAGGAAGCTAAGGCTCAAAATCCCGGACTCGCTCTCCAATGGCTGGTAGGTACCAGATTCTACGGGGCAAAGTCAGAGGACATCACGGGTTAGGGTTTGGGGGCTGTGCTGGGGAGCTGATTGGTTGGAGGTGAGGTTAGGGTGATGAATGGTTTCTTCGGGTCTTGAGGACAGCCCTGAGATCTGTTCAGTGTCACCTCTGCTCTATTTCCTGGGAAAGCAGCCAGGGGGTGGTTCCACCTTAGGGCTCAGGAAATGAGACACCGCTTAGGTCAAGATGTTATCTTTAGCCCGGATCCTGTGACCTTTAGTCAGGTCCAGGCTACTGTGTTCTGCTGCTTTGGGGGGGCTGCTGATTCTCTGTGGGAGGAGCTAGGTCTCGGAGGGATACAGACTCGGAGGGAGCAGGTTGCATTTCATCTAGGAGGATTTCCCCACCTCTAGATGCCTAACTTAATCACACCTGCAAAGAGGCTGTTCCCTTTTAAGGTGACATTTACAGCTGCCAGGTACTCTTCAGGGCCACATTTGGCCTACAGCACTGGGCTAAGTCACAAGCTACTTTCCGAGACTCTGAAATTACTTGTTTGTGGAGTTGATGATTAAGTTTACCACACTTTTTATTCTAATCCTTCTTGTCATATATAAGTCTCTGCTAAAATATTTAAATGTAGCGTGCCTTTTTCATAATCATGATGATTAACTTCTAACGAATATTTTAGATACTATATAAACAGAACTTTCAAAGGACGTTCAACTCATAGTTAACAACAGGAATGGAATTTTCTTAATTCCCATTGCCATCATTGACACCAGGGTTAATCCTTACATATTCTAAATAAATACGAAGTGAATGATTAAGATGAGTGAGATATACAGGGTCTGGCACAAATAATGCCCCCGTTTTTAATCACAAAATCTTTTACTACAAAATTATAAGCATGTCATTCTGTAACATAACGATATCATGCTCAAGCACACCACGTGACATTTCAGGTGACATGTTCGCATTAAAACTGTAAGTTATGACACCCATATTATTACCCTGCCGACCACACTCACGACGGGGCCGTCCTTCTGCAGTGACCTGGAGAGCACGGTGCTGCTGTGCTGACTTTGGTGGTTCTAAGTGTATTCTCATAGACATTATTTAATGCCATATGACTCAATTACTTTAGCGTTTAGGTAATTTAGTAAAATAATTTACCCGTGCATCAGTGAAGAGAACTGTAACTTACACGTGTCTTGTTTTAAGATCTACCAAAATGCCTACTTTGGGTGTTAGGTGTGTTTAGATCTCTACTTGTGTTGTCCTTAAATTTAGGTTAACTTCCACTCATCCTTCTCACTAATTTGGGGCCTGAGTCATACCCAAACTCATCATCCAAAATCATAAAGCCCTGGGCCTGAATCGTATTTTGTCCTTTCCGTGAGTCTGTCTGTTCCCCAGACTGTCATGTCTGGTTTACCTTGGAGCCACCTGCACCTGGCACTTTTTAAAAATGTGGGCAGAGCTGGCTTCTGGCTACTTTGTGCCACCATTCTTGACCTTGAGATGAAGCAGCTCTACCTGTATCTGGCTGAGTATAACGCTCACTTTTTTGCCCCAATTTTTGTGGGAATAATAAGGATACGCAGAATACACAGGTAGTACCTGACATACCGTGTAGTTGTTCTTGTTTTGTAATTATTTGTTACATAAAATTTCTTATACCATAATATGTTCAAAAACTAAATGTTAAAATTCCTTTATAATACAGAAAATGAGTATACTATAAATAAATAAAAATTGAATTAAAAATAAAAACAAAAGACTTCTTTTCCTGAAAGTCTGGGCCAAAAATGTGAGTGTGCACTATACATGGCAAAATACGGTACTCACCACGTCCCCACCTCTCTCCCCTGTTCTGGAGCTCTGCTGGCCTGCCCTCCCGATCTCCTCGATCTCCTCGTGTAGATGCACAGTAAGAAAACTGAACGCCTGGGTAGCTAGCCCTTGTAATTTAGCAGCTTTCAATAATGTAGGATTTTCACACAATCAAGGCTGATTTTTAAACAGTAGTCTTTTGTGTATGTGTTCTTTTCCAAAAAGCAAATTTCACTCACTTCACTGGCTTTGTTTTTTTAAAAAAAAATTAGCTTGTTTTGGACAAATAATTCACCAGTATAAAGGAAACCCGCTAAAGCCAAATGCACTGCTTGTCTCCAGGGTCTCATGCCTAAAACAATCTCCAGACCTTTAAGGAAGGACTTTGAAATACTGTGAAATCAGGGAGAAACTATCACATAATTTAACACGTTTAATCTTGTGGTCCCTGCTCCCGCCGCCACAGCCCAAGCAGGCCTCCAAGAGCCAGGAGGCATCGGCGGCTAAGGCACTCTGTGTTGGGGCTGGGGGTCAGGCCCCGGGCAAGCAGACTGGTGCAGAAGCCAAGGCCCAGCTCCACCATTCACTCGCTGCACGCCACTGGCCAAATCATTCCGCTTCTCTGACTTCTCACTCTGCTCATTCTTAAAATGATGCCATCGGACTAAATAATCTGTCAGCTACCTTGCTTTAAAAAAAAAGTTTTAGGCATCAAAGCCTCTCGTTAACAAAGATCATCACTTCCTCCTCTAAATGAACGTGTATAGCGATGACCATTTGAACGATGACCATTTGAAGGTGGTAGCACTTCCTGGTGAGGGAGGGCCGGAGTGACGCCCATTTCCCAGCTATTGCTTCGCAATTGTTTTCGCCTACTGTCTCCACACACGTTTTTCCATTTGACTAATTTTAAAAGCCTTGTTTTCAGCATCTCTTTAGCTTCAAAGCCATTTGCTTTAATTGTAGCCAGAGACAGAGTCGAGGGAGGCCCCCTCAGGTCAGGGTGGCATTGCCTGTACCAACACTTTAATCATTGAGCCCGTCATTAGACGCGATGTACTCACCACTGGATGAAGTGGGGTTCCTGGAAACATAAATTGCATCTGCTGGGCAAGCATCGCTGCTGCCGTTTTTTGCTGGATCAAATTGTTCCTCCCATTAATTTCTAGTTGAGTTTTTAAGTGGGTCGGAGGGTGAAGATACTTGCAGTTCTCTCTTGAACAACGGCCCTGTAAAACGAACAGGGTGGTTCAGGAGGGTTACCAGTAGCCTGCAGCTCCATCGCCACAATCTCTCTATACACGCAAAGGCAAGGGCCCCACGTGTGTGCCTGTGTGTGTGCTTGCACACACGTGTTGGAACACAGAATGGAACTGAAACCGGCAAGGGGTGACCCAGGCGTGAACTGACTATCGGCTTTTCTCAAACCCGTTGGGTAGAGGCGTTTCCTTAGATTGGTTGTGGCTGCTGCTGATGGAGTCTGTCTCTGACAGCGGACTGTGAAGACACGTGACTGCGTAGAGCGAAGACAGACCCTCCTCCCAGGCAGTGTGGAGGGCAATCGGAAGGGCCTGTTTATCGTGACTCCTCAAAAGGAGGCTTTGAGCCTGCTCTGCATTGGTCTGTGCATGCTAGAGCGATGAGAAAGCAGGAGGGACAGTGAGAACCCCTTGAAATGCGTGTTTCAGATTGGCTGAACGCACCCCTAATTCAAATTGTTGAAGAAGAGACTATGGTAGTGGAGGAGTGGACTCTTCTTAGTCATAGACGCATCGGTGAAATTTCCAGACATGAACTCAGATAATCGCTCACCACGGATTGGTTTGGTGCACAAAACCGCTACCCCATGTCCTTGTCCCACCCCCCATGACAGTTGTATCAAGTTTCATGCCATGATAAGACAGAGTGGAGAATGTTTATGGCAAAAGTAACATTTGGACATTAAAGTTGGCAAAGCAAACAAAAAAAAATTAGGTGGCTCACATGCATAACACCAGTCTTGAAGAGTTTTGCAAATGGTAGTGTTTATACTGAAGTCCCAAGTTTTCAAAACTACCAGTTGAGAGAATCATGTTGATGTGTGAATTCTGCAATTTTGGGGGAAAGAAGAGCTGTGTTTACCAGGATGAGTATTACCATTCCCTAAGGAATTAGTCTGTTTGCAACCGAGAAAGAGAGAATATGGGTTTGTTTACCAGATACAAAAATAATTTTAAAAAGCAAGCTGGGTGGATCTGGGGCTACGAATTTGTTTACAGTCGTCCTAATTCTAAACATCTGGAGTTCTCGCTCTGCTTCCCGCTAATCTGGGCTGCACTTTCGGCAGCGCGGGCTCCCTCTGGAGCGAGGAGCTCCCTGAAGGAGCACAGGCGTCTCCCAGGCTCGGTCCCGGTGGTCTGTGCTCATCGGCCGGCCTTGCCTTTGAGGCACGGCTGTTTGGCAATAGAGACTGTGTCACCCTCTGCAGGGAGGACACAGAGGCGGGTACTGGGCACATCAGAGGGGACGGGTTCTGTTTCTGCCAATGAAATTCTGGAACAACGGGCAAAGCCAGCATGTCTCCTTAGTCTCAAGTTTAAGCTGTGATGTTTCATTCAGCCTTCCGTGGTCTGGAGTTGGAAGGCCTGCTGTAAAGATAGAGGTCAAGAGGAACCATAATTAAAGATAGCCTACATCGGAGCAGTCGAGGAATCTTTCTCTTTCCATCTGCTTTGCTCTGCAAGGTTTGGGGTAAAGCTTTTATCCTGACTGTACTTTGCTCCCTGTTTCGTGACCTCCCAGGGTCCCCCTAGCCCTACCGACTTGCTTCGGGCATTTTCTCTTTCGCTTCCCTTTCTGCCCTCCCTGATAAATGCTTTAGTCTCTCAGTTTGCTAAAGTCAGACCTCCAAGGAAGTGTTCAGTACGTGCTCCTACAACACAGGCGTGTGACCCGTTTTTGGATTGGCTGCCTTATGTCAGGTGCTCAAATACATACATGTGATGGGAGATGACCATTACATGGCCATCACGACATATAAGGCGGGGCCAGGGAGACTGAGACAGAAGGACATTTCTCGTACAGAGGCTGAGCCACTCCAGGCTTCTCTGTGACGACCTCAATTCAAACTCTCCTTAGTTACAACCCCTTCACTTGGAAGCTGACCGCAGAGAGGCTCACATACTCAAGGTCCACTCATAGGCCAACGTGCACAAAGGTAGAGGGGGCCTTAAGGGAGGACCTAGAAAGCAGAGCCGCATGGAATAGGGATGGACTGTGTGAAACATCAATGCCTCTGCCAGTTTGGCTACTCAGCTTTGCTCATTCAGATAACTGTCTGTTTGACCACCTGTCTTCTAGTATTAAGGCTTTGTAGCTGTGTATGAAAATTTAGGCTAGACAAAATATGTTTTTTTGGTAAGTGCTGTTACCTCTCGAAACAACTGGGACTCTTAAGGAACTGTACAAACTGTTTTCAGCCAATAGAACATAATTTGTGAAATCAAATTAGTAATTTATTGGTGGATTTGTTTTTTCATGAGAATTAATGTGATTTCCTAGTGTTCTTACTTACACACCTGGGGTTAGGTATATTATCGATCACCCATGTGCCAGACAACTTACACGTGGCTATCTCATTTTCTCCCGAAAGTAGCTGCAATGACTCTTATCTTGCAAAATGGGCTCAGAAAGACGAAGGAAATCTCCTAAGATCGGATGAATGGTGAATGATGGAGCTGGATTCTAAATCCAGGTCTACTTGACCGACATCACCATACCCTGCTGTTTATTAGCAAAAGCTGAAGTCCCAGGGGGATAAAAATCGAGCACGACTCTCCATAATATAATAGAAGGCATGGCACAATCTAAAATATAAAAATATATATATGGGGACTTGGGACTGAAGAAAGATACTCTGCCTGGGTCTAGTCATTGGTAGGAAGACCGAGGAGAGGTTGCATCCGCAGGCCCAGAGGCAGATGCCTGGGCACAGAACTTCGGCTCGGCCTGTTTCTAAATCGGAGCCAGCTGCGTGAATTTCTTGTGCCTCCGTGTTTTTCATCTGCACAATGCACATAATCATTGTTTTCCCCGCTCAGGTCTGTTGTGGGCTTGCATGACTTAATACATGCACAAGGCTTGGGAAAAATGCTTGGTAAACAGTGGGCACGAAGTAAGTGTTGTTAATACTACCGAAGAAAGAAAGAAAAATATGTGTATACGACATTTTGTGTACAGTTAGGGCAAGATAACAAGTTCAGCTGTATTCTGATGGGCTTTTCGATTTCTTCATAAAATAAACTTTCACTTCAAAGCACGATAAAAACTACTTAATTATACTTATCCAAGTATCTTATATTTAACATCACTTTCAGCTCTACGGGGTGTTTCTGTAAGTGCCCATGTTTAAAGAGACAGCCCTGAACCACAGTTCAATGTAGCATTACTATTTTTTTAAGATTTTTTAATTTTTATTTATTTATCTTTAGAGGGGAAGGGAAGGAGAGAGGGAGAGAAATATGGATGTATGGTTGCCTCTCATGGGTCCCCTGCTGGGAACTGGCCTGCAACCCAGGCATGTGCCCTGACTGGGAATCGAACCGCGATCGTTTGGTTCGCAGGCCCGCGCTCAATCCACTGAGCTACACCAGCCAGGGTAGCATTACTATTTTGAAGTGTGCCGCACCACGATGTCTGGCATATTAATCCCAGCACTGGGGAACTCTAGGCAGCGGAGTTTCAGTAAGGGATCTGATAGGGTTCTAAGCTGCTAAAGGAAAAGCTACTGTCAGGATATAACAAGCTATCGAACACAGTAAACAATTTGTAAGGGGGGTTTGTGAAGGTGTGAGATTTGCCAGGGTGCACATCATCACCCAGAAACTGTTGGTTATCAGAGCAGGTTGTCATAACTGAATGGGAGAGGGCAGCGCGCAGAACTATAAAGCATCTTTGTACATCACGGCGAAACAAAACAGAACTGTCAAAATGTGCCTCCCAGTTTCAGTCCAAGACAGAAAGATAAAAATGTCTCGGAAACATCTTCCTGTGGCTGCTAGGATTGCTTTCTGTTTTATTTGAACTCTTCCTCCCTGTAGCTCTTGGTTGAACACTGTTTCCAGAGAGAGAGGGAGGTGTGGGGTCCAGCCCTTAGAGAAGGGGACTGGCACCCCTCTGTGGGATGGACAGGGGCAGGCCACTCCAGACTCCCTGTGCAGAGTCCTGCAGAGCTGGGAGGTAGGAGCCGGGAGGTGGGGGGAGGGTGGGGAAGCTCGGGGAGGTGGGCTCGCCCGTGGGGACAGATGTGTGGACTGCAGCTCCGGAGGCACGTAGGCCAGCTCCGACGCTTAGCTCACCCCAGGTGGGACACACCGGGTGTGGGGAGAGCACGTGGTTTCGATCACACTCACCACTGTTCTCGGTGTACAGTACTTCCAGGCCAGGGCCTTATTCATTCGTTCCACCCACAAATATTTACTGAAGTACTACTACGTGCCAGGCATTGTGTTACGTGCTAGTTAACCAAAGGTGAGCACACGGAAGAGGTGCTGCCTCCCGTCCTGAAGCCTGCCGTCTAGCACTCGAGCGGTGAAGACGGATATTAGCCGAACAATGCCAGAAACATGTATACTTACAGACGTGTTCTGGAGGAGAATGCTGGAAGGGAATGGTGGCAGAGGGTCCGAGCTGAGATTTAGCGAGTCAAGGAAAGGCTCTGAAGAAGTGATGATTAAACGGAGACCCGACGGCTGACAATGAATTTGGCCAAGTAGTAAGTAAGTGCCAGCGCGCGCCCGTGTGTGTGTGTGTATAGGGTTGAGAATACAGAATGAGAATAAGATGAAGAGAATGTGCCATCTTGGGACTTTCTCTGAGTTTCTCAAGGACGGCGGACAGAGCAGGTGTGGGTCGGTGTGGAGGGAATGACACAAGACGGAACGAAAAGGCGTGGACTCGAGCTGGACGCTGCACAACTTGGACGGCGATGTCAAAAGTTATAGATTTTACTGCCATGGTACGTTTCTAAGCAGGAGACTATCAAGATCGGGTTTACGTTTTTATGCCACAGGTAAAATTTTACTCTGATTGTTAGATTTTAGATTTCTAATTTTATTATAGTTTACATTTTTTGGAGACTGCTCATTTTTAAAAAATCACATAATTCGGAGTTTACATAGTATTGGTGCCATTAATTCCACCTCCAAAGATAGTCTCCATTCCAGGACTATTTCGATTAGGGAGAATGGTTAGAAACACGTGAAAATTTAAAGCTGAATTAAGTTTATTAAAAGAAGCAACCGTGGAAAATTCTAATACAGAGTACCCATGTCGATTCCCAGCACGACGAAGAAAGATGCTGAAATCTCTGTGTTACGTCCTTGGCAGGACAACAGATCAGAGCCATCAGAATTACACGGCCATTATGCGGCGTGGGACAGAATAGATGCGGCTTTGGCTAAGAAAAGATTTCAGAATCAGGTCGGTGTGTGAGACACAGAAAGCATAATTGGAACATGAGACTTTCTAATTGCTTCTTTTAAAACAAGTAATTTTTAGAATCTTTTCCTGGTACACTCCTAATTGAAAAAGTCAATTAAAATATGGGAGGAAAAAAGAAAACATTAATTAGGAGATTGTTAAAGGGGTTAACAATAGGAGTTTTTGCTCATAGGAACAGCCAATAGACAACTCCGTCCCATTCGTTTTCTGTGGGAAAAAGCAACGGATTGCATACGATCTACAATTGAAACGGTCAATGAGCCTCTGCTGTATGGATTGCTTGGGAAGAGTTCGACCCGTGTCTTGGTGAGGGCCATGCCACCCATCAGCAGACTCTGAGAAGGACCTTGTGGGAGGTAAGAGTTCCGGCTGAGGGCCAGGGTCACGGCCGGGCCCACTGAACTCTGCCTCTGTCGTCTGGGTCTCGGCCACTTCCTGATCTCTGCATGTGATGCTGGTTTCCAGAGAGCTGCCTCTGACGGTCAAGGGCAGGTGGTCTGTGTTCTGGAAGTGGCCTGCAGGGACACTGAGTCCAGGGGCCAGTTCTGCACCCTGAGTGGGCCATGGAAAAGCCACGAAGAACCTCTCCGGTTCCCTAACATTCCACACGTGTGACACCAACTGGGTGACACACTGATGTCATGGCAGATGCTCTTGCCCTGGAGTTCCATTCCGGGAACCGGCTGTCTTGGAACCTCTCCTAGAGAAGCCGTTTAACCTCGTGGGACAAGGGCCCAGTCTCTGGACCTGGGCTGCTTGGCCCCAAATCCAGCTCTGGTGGGGGTGCCTGCAGCCTCCATCAGCCCCGTTTCGTTTGTAAGGGGAAGGTAGCAAGAGTCCCTTCCTCACAGACTTTTGGTCAGGACTGAGAGGTACCCCACAGAAGGTGCTGGAACAGTCCCTGGCCCTCTGTGAGTAGCAGCGTCCTCCTCCTCCTCATGATTACTAGTATTGTTCACACCTCCTCTGCATGGTGGATAAAAAGGCGTGCTATTAAAAACAACCTTCCTAAGGCCAGCTCAGTTGCTCCAGCGCTGGGCTGCCCTCCGGCCTCTGTGCTGAGGTCTCTGCCCCTCGCTTGCTCTCATCGTCAGCGCCAGCACCGGCGTTTTACTCTTCAGAAGAGCCTCAGATCTGTCTTTCTTTGATATCTTTCCTGCTGACACTCGCCAGGGCTGACGAACATGGCCTGACTCGTCTAGACTTTAAAGCAGCTATGGATTATAGTGGGAAAACCCTGGAATCCTGGTGGTGGCTTCGTTCCAAAGGGGTTGTGTGAACTTTTACAAATAATTTATAAGAGGCAGTGCCTCAGTTTTCTCATCTGTCAAAGGGGGTCATTATATTCCCACATCTCCACTCCTTTTGATGGTTGTGAGAGCCCAAGAGACAGCGGAAGTTGCTCTGAAGAAAAAAAACAACAGTTTGCTCTACCTGGTCTAGCAGAGCTGCCCAGCCTTTTGGCACCTCTGCCCCACACTGGAAGAAGAAGAGCTGTCTTGGGCCACACATAAATACATTGCACTATGTAATCACAAAAGACAAATCTCATACTGTCTTAAGTAAGTTTCCGATTTTGTGTTGAGTAGCATTCACAGCCATCCTGGGCCGCGGTGGCCCACAGGCCCCAGGCTGGACACCCCTGACCCCATGTGTATATAAACCAGCAGCTACAGTAAGAGGTGCTTCCTCCATGGTTCCATGCTGGCGACAGTCCCGACAGGTTCGGAGAATTGTGGGAAGGCTGCATGGCCTTCCCACCACCGTGAGGAGGTGTGTCAGCAGAAGTGGCCAATGAAGTCAAAACTGATGAAGTCTACAAGGATTTATCAAGTACGTACAGTGTACACTGCCTGACAGTGAGAAATTCAATCACGCAGACCCCTTTTGGGGTCCTGGGGATGCATGCGTTGTTGAGTGGACTTTCCTAAGTGACCGAACTCGCTGGGTGACTCTGGGTGATTTGGACACTCACGGTGTCATTGTCTCTACAGTGTCGAACTCTCTCAAGGCTTTTGAAAGCAGGAAAAATCAAGGAAGGCCCTGATTTGAGCGGGTGAGCAGATTTATTTTGGTTCACCCTTTTTATGGGTCTAAGTCAGGCAGCAAAGGCCAAGTTCAAAATTTGGCCTGAACCTTCTCTTCCTTCTCCAGCCCATCTGGGGAAGGACATGGGGAAGGTGAAGTTCAGGCAAACAGGATGGATGTCTGCATTGGGGCTTCATTTATGACATTAACTAAGGAGCCAAAATGGTTGTACTCTAAGGCTAGTGGCGGATTAACATTCTAGGCTTCTTTTGAATTTTAATGAACTAATTGAACCAGGTAAGCTGTTTGTGTTATGAGTTCCAACTACATAATAAATACAGCAAATAAAATTCAACCCCACAAGGGCATGAGAATTAGAGGGAACCATGGCTTCAGAGAATCGCTACCAGCAAATAAATGACAACCAGAACTTCCATGAAATGGAACAATTGCCCATTTGATCAATATTGTCTACGAATTTATAATAAGTCCTTTCTGTTTATTAGTAATTTAGTTCAATCTATATTACATTTCATCCTCTGTGCAATTCTCTTTCGTTAAATGCATAAAATGTGCCTATTGAAGATACAAAAATGGAATATTTACAATCTCCTTTCTGGGGCGTGTTCCTTTTGCCCTGTTTTTTCCGTGGTTCAGAGGAAATACGTAGGGAGACAGGAGGAAGACTGGGGAGGGTGATGGATGGTTACGGCGGGAAAAGTCACACAGGCTGGTGGGCAGTCACCCGACCTCCAGCTTTACCCACCGCCCATCTTTGCACAAGCATGAGTTTAGGGGAGGATAAGAAAACGTGTGGGTCAAGCAGTGCACGTGGATGACCTAAAACAGAACAGACACCGGAGCTGAGTTTTCGTTTCTTCCCCAGAAAACCGTAGGAACGGGCAGGATCTACCACTCATTGCCACACGGGGTTGGGGCGGGGACACCCAGGGCTGTCCCCACAAGTGCTGGTGGTTTGAACTTCTACAGAGGGAGCTGCACCTGCCTCTGCGCCTTCTCCTCTCTCGGTCTGCACGTAGGACAGCCTGCGGTCACGGGAGAGGAGAGGCGGGAAAACCTCGGGGCCAGCCGCACGCAGCGCTGGGTGCACAGCTTCGTGACTCGTTCATCACTGCGCCAGTGCCCCCGCCCCCACCCCCGTGCTTCCCGCACGGCTGGCTTCTGCCCTGAACACCTAATCTTGTGACCATTTCAAACAGGTGAGACACAGAATTAATAAACGGGGCAGAGAAGTTAAGAGGGTCGATTGTTTGTAGTTTGCCATTTCAAAGCATGTTTAAATCTTTTTTTAAAAATGGATTTTGGTTGCTTGGGCAGTTTGTTTCTCGTACTGTTTGTGTGTTATGTTTGGAAAGAGCCGTTCGTCGACGTAAGGGGCTAAGCCCTGTCTACACTTGGAAGGATGGTCCATCCCGTGATCTTTATATGTTTACCAAAAATGTGTCCTTTAAGGCAAATCAGCGAGACCGGAAAGAGTCCCTCCATTCTCTAGAGATTTAAGGAAACGAATTTTGGGACACTGGATGCTTCCTTTGGAAATTATTTTCTCTAACTAGAAATAAATGTCCTCTGAGACACAGAGGTGCATTGGTTGGTGTGCATCCCAGTGATGCAGCGACACAACACAGAACCGGCCTAGCGGCCACTTGACTTCAGAGTGTCTGGATTTCCCAACGTCACATGCACAGATGTGAGCATCGCCAGGGGCGGAGGAGAAGCCCTGTGAAACGTGCACATCACAGCAGCAGGCGTTCTTCCGGAGTGGGGAGGGTGGGCCTTTCTAGCCTATGTCTCATAATGCTTCTCAAAGCCCACGGGAGAGGGACCCTTTCGTGGTGCTCACTCAAATGCAGTTAGAAAATATTCGTTCCCCTTTCTTTCCTCCGGCAAATCTTACCGAGCCCCTTCCATGGACCAAGCCCTGTGATACTAAATAGGCGATTAAAACAGAGAGTAATCAAGGCGATGATGGGGATGCGGGTGGCTGTACGGACACACCGCAGGGGCGAGGGGTGACTGCAGAGGAAGCGACAGTTCGCGTTTACCCAGAAACCTTCATTAGATTTTCTAGCCGGGTACACGTGGAGGGAGGAAGGTGGGGAGTGAGAGCTAGCACTTCGGAAAATTAAGCCAAGCCAGGCTCATTCGCAACCACTCTGTGGAGGTTAAATTCCTGACACCTTCTGGGCCTTCCGATGCAGCGCCGGGAAGCACGCTCGGGAATAAACGTGGAGTAAATGTTGGCCTCTTTTTTTATGGTTGAAAGTTGTTAGCAACTCCAGAAGCTGCTCTTTTTCTAAGTCAGTGAGGTTTATCCGAAGACACAAAAGCTTACTGTGCGTCTTCGGTTATTGCAGAGTCGTCTTCAGTCTGATCTGAAAACCAGGTGGCGAACCACCTACCCTCGCGCAGGGCTTCCTGGAATTCGGACACAAGTAGACCATCCATCTTAAAGTCTGACAGTTAGTGGCTATGCTCCTAGACCGCTGTGCTATTTGTCAAAATAATGGAAATTCTTCGGTCCCCATTTTAAAACAGCCAGTGTCCCGAGTCTGTTAAGTCTCAGTGTTTTCCCTACTTCTCTGGTCACTGTAACCCTTTCCCCCAAATCTGACCCCTTTGCTTCCTGGATCCCGGGAATCAAAAGGTTAAATCTGGCATAGCAGGGGATCACTGCCCCGCCCCCAGCTCTGGTGCATTCCATGGGTTGCTGCCCACCTGAGAGGTATTTATATGAAAATATTTTGCATATCACATCTGATTCCAAATACGATTATGGCAAATCCAGAGTCCCCTGGTTGTTGGTGTCAAGTTGGGAAGGCTTCCAGGAGGAGGTGGGCGAAGGGGTTGGTGATGGAGGATTGGAGCATGGGGAAGAGGTGGGCAGGAAGGGGAGGGAGATTGGGGAAATATACCAGGAAAACAAGGACTGTTGGGTGGAGCAGCAACGGGAAGAAGATGGAAAGCTAGAGTATCTTTTAAAAAGTGCATTCACTTTTAGTAACGTAAGAAAAGAACAATCCTTTCAGGCCGGTTTGACCACTTGGTGGCTTGGGACTGACGTGCAAACTGAACTGCAGCAGGAGGAAGCTGCACTTGGTTCAGGAATAAACAGCTGGGGGCGGGGGCAGGGTGGGGGTGGGGGGCGAGCAGGTGTAGGGCGTAGCACCTTGCAGCAAGGCCTGGGGATGTGTGCACTGCCTGGGGGAGGGTAGGCTGAGCAGCCTCACGTGGAGGAGGTGCGGGGCTTAACCACGCCTCTCTCCTGGGGGCAGGAGCTGCCTGCCGGCCTCCCTTTAGTCAACACACATTTTTGGAGCATCTGCTCCGGGCCAGCAACTGGGATGGAATTGCACTCGAGGCTCTGAGACGTGGTCCTGCCCCCCCATAAAAATAACTAAGACGTATAACAGGGCACCCATCCTGTACTAGGCAGTTCCTAAGTGATTTCCGTAGATCATAGTCTAATCTGCAGTACGAGATCTTACCAGAGGCACTGTGAATATTCTCATTTTATGGGAGAAAAAGGGAGACACAGAGAGGGAAAGCAGCTTCCCAGAGTTGCACCGGCAGGGAGTGGCGGGGCTGGACGTCCAGTGCAGGCAGAACGGCTGCAGGGCCTGCGCCCTGGCCCCCTGCAGAGCTGTCGGCAAGAAGCTTGAAATCCAGTGGAACGCTGGCATCAGGCCTTGAAAAACATTTTTTACATACAGTATCCTATTATAGTTTCATGACATTCTTGTGGTATGTTTTTCCAATTTAAAGGTAAGGAAAAGGAAGCTCTGTGGGAGTTGAAGGTACTTCCCAAGGCCACGATGTCAAAGTCAACCCAGGCTACACGATGCTCCCCCATCACTGAAAAGTATGCTCTCGCCGCTGCCCCTAGTGGTCAGTGGGAGAAGCTGTGGGGGACAGACTTGGGCTCTGGGGTGTGAAAGATGGGTAGCCTTGTGTGACAGTGATGTTAGGGAGCAAGGTGACACTGGATGGTCGGTGTTAGGGGCTGAACTGTGTCTTTCTGGAAAGATGTGCTCATGTCTTCCGCCCCAGTTCCTTTGAATGTGGCCTTATTTGGAAATAGAATGTTTACAGAGGTCACTAATTTAAGATGAGGTCATTGGGGCAGATGCTACTCCAGTGTGACCAGTGTCCTTATGAAAAGGAGAAATTCAGACACATGAACAGACATGCACGGAGGGAAGATGGTGTGAAGAGACACACAGAAAAGATGGCCACGTCTAAGCCAAGGAACACCCGACGCAGCCAGGGCCAGGGACAGATCCTTCCGAAGACCATCCAAAGGACAGGGCCTCGCTGACACCTCGATTCCAGACTTCTAGTCCCCCAGACTGTGTGAGGATAGACTTCCGTCGTTCCAAGTCACCAGAACAACCTGTAGTACTTGTTACAGCAGCCCTGGGAAACTAATACAGTCACCCACCCACAAAAATGCCAGATAATGTGTTCTTCTTCCGGCCCCCGCCCACCCTGTGAGATTGGAGGCTACGTGAGCAAAGCACTAGACTATCTTCTCACACAAAGATTTGGTTCTGTGAATACATGTTCTAATTTTCTCATGGACTCAGCGAATAAGCTCCCTCCGTCTGATCAAAAATAAGCTATAACAACTCCTAAATCCTTAACAAGTACAAAGATTTTCTACAAATGAAACTGGGCAGCTTAAATTCTATCAGATTTTTCACAGGGAAGATTTAATGGGGGAGATTTATTTTAGCAAAAGACAAAATGGTTCACTAAAGACTCATTAGTAATGCATAAAGGCCTACTGAGTCTCTGAAGATCCATTTTCAAAGGGAAATGTTGGGATAATTTTTATATCCTGATTACAGAGGAAAACTTGATAAAAATCGTTCTTGGTATTAAAATTGCACGGTGCAGGGGCAGGGATCATTTAGTCAAGCACCAGGGAAGGAAGTCAAAGGAGATGTGAAAACTTGGCCCGCAGTTTGAAGTTGCTTTTACGAAGGTCGATAGGCCTTTCCGTGGCCTCACTCGTGAAGCCACCTTCACGGGCAGGGACACATCAAGGACAAGGGTGGAGAGGAGGGGACAGAGAAGAGGCCTGCCGCCAGGTTGCCCGTAACTCCACCCTTCCCGCTACCTCACCTGTTCATTCTTTCCCTGGACGAGTCCTGAACCGAGGCGGGGAATCTGCCCCTGGCTGATCCAGACTCAGTTCTGGTGCAGGAGGCCACTCTGACCCAAGCTCCAAACTTCTGCCTTTGCCTTGACCTTGTCCACCCACTGGGTGTCTCAGTTCTTATGTTCTGGGGCACCACAGGGCTTGTTGTTTCACCTCCAGGTCCAAGGTCTGCGATTCTGCCACCCTCCAGGCTCCTTCCCAGACCGGAAGAGCTTGCCCACTGGCCCCCGTGGCCCCTGGGACAGCTGCTGCCCACCCACAGCCTCACCGGGGACCGTCTTCCCGGATTTGCCCCCACTGTCACCCACTCTCAGGAGACACCCCACTGATTCTGCTCAGGCTTCCTGTGGTTGCACACTTCTCCAACATGAACCTCGGAGGGAGAGACTCTGAGATAGCTCTCTTGGGCTCGGCGTCTCTTGGGTCCAGTTTTCAGAATGAACTCCAGACTCTGGGGTCCTTTCTAATCAGATCCAGCCAAACACTGAGATACGACATTACTCCATCTGCCTCTTAGGACCTCCCCATGCACTGTGGAAGAAGTATTTTCCCTCAGCAACCACCAAATATTCCCCATTCATCGCCACTGGTTGGATATTTAAGCTCCTGATAGCTCAGAAACTGCTAGTCAAATTTATTTGTAAGTTGAATCAATCCATGACTATATACTCCGCTATTTTTTTAAAGGAGAGAATTACATATATAGTAATAATACTTAGTAATATTTATCGGGTACCATAAATATTGATATTACGGTTATGGACTCCTTATTAGTATATATGTGCTAGGTACGGTGCTAAGTGTTTTGCATGTGTCATCTCAGACAAACCTCTGAGAAAAGGAGGCACCACCAGTACCTCCATTGGCTACCTGGGAGCACTGCTCCCTGGGGAGATTAACACCCTTGTCCCAGGTCATGTAAGTAGCAAGAGGGAGAACCAGGATTTCAACCCAGGCAATGTGACCCCTAGGCCACTGCTTTTAATCATTGTGCTTCTTTCACATGATCATATAATTATAAACATGTCAGTTATTAAATGCTGTGATGTGCCAAGCATGGTGTTATGTACTTTATGAGAATGATCATGCTGGTGTTCATTATAAGCCTGTAAAGTAGGTCTTATTTTTATGACCATTTTCCCAA
>PVKM010028266.1:0-18366 GCA_004027735.1 Carollia perspicillata
CGAGTAGAGCAGCCAATCTGTGTCAAATCTTGCATTAAGCTTGAACATGCCTCCATGGAAACCATTCAGATGATTCAGGAGGCTTTGGGGGATGACGCAATGAGTGCAGCACAAATACGAGTGTGGCACAGACACTTCAAAGATGGTGGAGACTCTGTTGAAAGTGACCCACGTTCTGGAAGTCCTGCAATAAGCAGAACACCTGAGAATGTTGAATGTGTACAGGCTGCTTCTGGCTTTTCCCAAAACTTAAATCACCTTTGAAAGAGAAGCGATTTCAGCCCATTGATGAGATTTGGGAAAATAGGACAGGGCAGTGGATGACGATTCTAACCAGGAATTTTACAGTGTTTTGAACAATGGAAGAAACACTGGGAGAACTGTGTGAGGTACCAACGTGCCTACTTTAAAGGGGACTGAGGCGTCGCTATCTTATGTATGATGGTTCTTGTATCTTCTTCAATAAATGTCCCTATTTTTCATGTACTTGGCCATATACTTTCTGGACAGACCTCGTACCTGTGTGCCTGCTGGTCACTGTACAACTTCTCACACCTGAGGACCACGTGGAGCACCATCACCCCCATGTGCTTTTCCACACTGATTTTCATGTGGCCGTATTTGCCTTTTTTTTTAATCACATCAAATACTCACAATCCAATTTTGCTCAAATTTGATGTTATCAAAAGGAAGGTAGTAATCTGATGTTAATTGCGAAACACCTTGAATTAGGAATTCTCTGTGCCCAACAGATGTCAGCGGCCATTGCATGGCCTTTGAAATCTGAGGTATCCCAGAGTGCTCCCTGTGAGGTCACTGCAGTGCCCTGGACCTCAACACATTGATCCCGGATGTGTGTGGGGGATCAAGGAAGTCCTCTGGGGTGAAAGGAGGTTTGAAGCAAGACACCGACGGTTAGAAGAAATAGTCCAGGCAAAGGGGCACCCATCACGGCCTTGGAAACAGGGCAACATCCTGTGAGAAAGTCTTATTCGTGGAGGAGTGTGGTGAGTTTGAAAACTTATTTGCATTTTAAAGCATTTATTACTATATGATTCTATATGTAATATATATATATACATGTGTGTATATTATAAACAATGTGTACTCTACTATCTATCTACTAATGTACACAAAGAGATAATTGTTTTCCTGCAGCTGTCAGGGGATGGGAAAGGTTGTTCCCTGGGCAAGAGCCGTAGCAGGTGCCCAGCTGAATCCTGGAAGCAGCAGAGCCACTTGGCATGGTTTTAGAATTTCCTCCCCAAATATTTGGCAGTCTGGGAGCAGGAACAGAGAAAATGGGCGGTTGGCTCTTCATCCCCGATTTGCAAAATTCTGTGGCGATGCAGGCCTCTCTGCTCTTTCAAACCAGAGGCTCTGTTCGTTCTTACAGACACGCGTTTTCTGCCCTCTGTGTTCTGTTCGGAACTGGAGCTCCCGACCCTATTACGTGGTTGATAGGCCTCTGGACTGACCCTTTCTCTCATGTCTCTCTCCCCTCCACCCAATATTTTTCATCTCCTTATCTCTATTTGTTTTCTTTCTGGGAAAGAAACTAGGGTGAACTGGGTCTTCAAGTTTATCCATGGAGATTTTTATTTTTGGTGCTCTATCTTTATTTTTTGAGAAGTCGTCTTTGCTCTGATTCATTAATTCTTGCTTTATGGATACATTATGTTCTCATATCTCTTCAAGGATGTTATTTAACACTTTAAAATATCCTGTATTCTGCCCTGGCTGGTGTAGCTCAGGGGGTTGGGCTTCGTCCCAGGGACCAAAAGGTCATCGGTTCAATTCCTGGTCATAGCACATGCCTGGATTGTGGGCCAGGTCCCTGGTTGGGGGCGTGTGAGAGGCAGCCAATTGATGTTCCTGTGACACATTAATGTTTCTTTCTCTCTCTTTCTCCCTCCCTTACTCTATCTCTGAAAATAAATAAATAAAACATTTTAAAAAAACTATAAAAAAATTCTACATTCTCTTCCTTCCCTTCCTTTCTCCTTTCTTTTCTTTTCCTTCCTTCTTTCCTTCCTCCTCCCCCTTCCTCCCTGCCTCCCATCTATAAAACAGCTTGTGATAATATTTAAATGTTATAATACATGTAAAAGGCGCAGGCTGAGGTCTGACGCAGAGTCAACATTCAGTAAATGTTAGCTATCATCATCCTAATCTCATTATCTTTTTAGTACAGTTTAGGGAATTGTGGGATTTAAATGTGACATTCTAGCACCATCTTTCTATGCGGTCTTCACAGTTCTCACTTTTACTGGTGTTTCACACAGACTGCAATTTCCATGAAAGTAGGGCTCTCTTTTCTTATGTTCGTTACTGCATCCATGGCACTTGGCACAGCACATAGCACACTGCCGCAGTCTTCAACCTTTTCCATCTCATGGCACACATAAAGTCATTACTAAAGTTTTGCAGCATACCAATAATATATATTTTTGCTGATCTGACAAAAATTGGTATAATTTTGATTGGTTTACAAAAAATAATAATAGTAATTACCTACCCTTTGGCTCCAAAGTGACTTGGAGCAAAAAAATCAGGTGCCTGGACTTATATACAAGGATTTCTGGTACCAAGAATTAACCAATGACATGCAACCTTATTACGCCACGTGACCCATAAGATACAACTCTATTATGTGACCTATGTATTTATGGGTCAAGACAGGGCATTCTCACCGGATGGCTATTGTTGTTGGCTATTGTTATTTTTTTTTATTTGACAATCTAAGGGAAAAGAGGTCAGTGCTCCTGACTAGTCAGGTATTGCATGTTTTAAAAATTCCTCTTGTGGGGCACTGGAGGAGCATCCCTGGCATACTGTATGTGCGGAGGAAATATTGGTGGGATGAATCAATGAACATTTCACTCCTGATACTCCTTGCATAGACCATCCCTGGAAACCAATGCAAAGTGTTCCTTTGAATGCATGTGTCATATTTTACTTATCTCATCCTCTCTCTATTCGAGGGCCTTGAAGTGCTTTCTGATTTTTCTCTCCTGTAAAGCATGCAGCAATCAGCATAAACTTGTGTGATTCTGAGGACTGTGGCTCCTGGTCAGAAGGCATGCTCGTTTACATTTTGATATTTATTGCCCAATTGCCCCGTAGAAATGTTGCCAGCCATTGCTTCATTTTTGTGTAGTAAAACCAACCTCTATTTTTGTTTTTTTTTCTATGACTTCAAATGTTTGTAGATGTTTTTTTAAAAAAACTTGGCCTTTTTCTATAATTTGATTAAAAAAATAAAACTCTAATCCAACTAGAGTCCACAGGCTTTTTGATTTCCAGTTTTATTAGAAATGAAGTGACTCATCTTTTCTTCATGTCAGTAGATGTGTGCGTGAGGTAGAGTTTTTAAAAAGAATAAATTTATTTAAATTAATTTTTCTTATTTATACAAGTCACTCACGGCTCATTCCTGTGGGAAATGCAAAAACAAAGCGCATAGAAAGAAAGCAATAAAAGCCCGTGCACCTCTCCAACCACCTCTCCACCGTCATATCCATTCCTCTCCCCAGAGGCGGGCGGGTTTTTATCGCTCAGGTGTGTCCCTGTCCTTTCGTGTTCTTTTGCATTTTGCATATATAACATTGGCATATGGAGACACGTAGGTCTGTTGGGTATTCATTTCAGTATAGATGTGATTATGCGTACATATTCTGCAGATCGCTTTTTCCACCCAGTAAAATATGACATGGAGGTCTCTCCCTGTCAGCTTCTCTGTTTCTAGATTTACCTCATTCCTTTCAACTGACATGGTATCTCATGCTACAGATGCGCCACAGTTTAACCATTTCCAATCGATAGACATTTAGGTTGTTCCACTATTTTAAAAGATGCCAGCAGCAGCTTTGTGTACAAGCCTCTTCTGGGGACTCTTTCAGAAAGATGCTAGAAACAGCATTGCTAGGCCAAACGAGAAGCACATTTGAAATATAGATTCATTTATATCACTGTTTCTGTACCTTGTTTCCCGTGATCATCCTGTTCTAAGAAAAAAGTTAAATTAAACGTAATTACTTAAATTCATTAAATTAAATAAAAGATTTCCCTAAAGAACAAGATTTTGTTGGGTCGAGTTGAGCGTTGTAGTATCTAAGGTATTTTCACCTCCCAGAACGGTTCCCCTCCTCACCCTGCCTTGGGGGCAATACCGTCCCCACGGGGAACGCAGGATTTAGATAAATACAACTTGAAAACTTTTTCATTGGCCAGTCCCATTGCAAAGACATTCCTCTTTGGTGACGGCAGTAAGATGCGGGATCTACGTCTGTAACCCTGGCAGCACTGGACGCTCGTGGCTTGCCTGCAACCCTCAGAAAGCATTTACTGAATTGACCTGAATGTCGATAACACTAGGCCCAAGCACATCATCATTCTGGCCCTAAAGCGGAGCAGGGAGACCCCTCCCTAATTTGCCCTCCTTCCTCATACGTTAATGTTGTCAAGGCTCGCTAGAACATGCTACATAATTCATAGAGGGGAAAAAACCACGGGAAATAAGCGGGCCAGCGGCTGTGCCTCATGGGAACTCGCCCGTGCACCCCGTTCGTAGCAGCGTCCCATGTTTAAGGGGAATGGAATCTGGCCTGTGAGACTCTCCTTTGAAATGGGCTTTGGGACGTGTGGGAGGGCAGGCATAACAGGCTGTTTCTTTGCTTGTGTGAGGAAAACCCTGATGTCTCTCAAAGGAACTGGGCCCCTCTGACGTTGGCAAACCGCGAAGTGAAAGCCAGGGCGTTTAGCAGTGATTACCGGCGCGTCTTGCCCTGCAGTATGAACCCAGCAATCGCACTGGTGTCAAAGGAAGGGGGCTCTGAACAGGAATGAAAGTCGCGGGGCAGCGGGGCAGGCTCACAGCTGTCTTCTCAGTGCTGCTGGGTTGGGGGGCAGGGGGAGGAGGCTGCTGGCCTTCTGTGTGTGGGCAAAGCTGTGGCGCAGTCCTCCGGCCCTGCGCGGTGTCATCTTGGGCAAATTGCTGGGTGACGCTGGTCCCCAGCTGAGCTCGATGAGAAGAAAGCCGAAAGGTTTCGCTCAAATCACTTGGGGGGAGAGATTGAATGTCGGAACACTTAAAGCTACAGCTGCGAGCTAATGAGACGCTAACGTAAGAATGAAGGGACCTCCTGGAGTTCTAAGGAATATTTTCTGGGTGTTTTTATTTCCATAGTTATGGTTTCACTTTAATAAGGATTAGAAAAACAACTCGTTTATCAAACTACTGATTTCATAGATATCATTGATTGCTCAGGAAGTGGCTTAAAAAACCAACTTCATTGTAAATTAGCTTACGTAAACATAATACATGTAGATTGTATGTGGAAATGGTTTTAAGAAAAGGAGTGAAGATGTTTCTGGAATGAATAGTTCGCTTCCACCATTTCCTCCTAGAACTGACTACGCTGCCCACACTTAGCATGGACCCCTCAGAAACAGTGAAATCATTCCTGTGTCAAAAAGAGAGAACATGGAAGGAATCTCCAAGATTGTTTCAGAGATTTTGTTAGATACTCAAAACACAAAACGCTTCCTCTTTAAAATACTAAAAGCCAGTATTTATTGGGGGCTCAGTTTACCAGGCACCATGCCAAAAGTTTTATTTGTGTTGTTTTTATTGGGGGCTCAGTTTACCAGGCACCATGCCAAAAGTTTTATTTGTGTTGTTTCATCCAGTCCTTCTAACAACCCTGGGAACAAAATCCACCATGATCACCACTGTCCCATTCCACAGGCCGGGAAGTGGAGGCCCGGAGAACATGTTGCATAAGGCTAAGCAGTAACGGAGGCTGGGTTTGAGCTCAGGTGGTTCAGCTCCCGGTCCTGCCCTCTTCTCCGTGGCCATCATCTGGTTTTCCACAGCTCCCATCACAAGAAATCCTGCTAGAGCAGTTGGGGACCTCTTTTTCATTTTTAAAAAAACTTTATAATTTTTTTACAGAAGTTTTAGGTTTAAAACAACATTGAGGGTAAGATACAGAGGTTTCCCACGGACTCCCAGCTCCCACAAGTGCCCAGCCTCCCTCATTATCAACATCATTCCCTAAACTAGTAGATTTGTTAACAGTTGAAGAACTTACGCTGACACGTCATAATCACCCAAATCCACAATTTATCTCAGGGCTCACTCTTGGTGTGGTACAGTCTGTGGGTTTGGACAAATGTATTGTGACATGCGCCCATTATTATAATATCATACAGAGTATTTTCACTGCCCTAAAAATCCTCTGGGCCCAAGGTCCAGTGCCTCTAACAAGCGCCCAGGTGATGTTGCTGTTCCTGTGACCCTTGGACCACACTTTAAATAGAAAGACCAAGAACCTTTAGTTATTGCAGGAGGCACCTCTCTTGCCCTTGGCCACGCTTGTGCGGTCTCCAAGGCATCCGGCTGAGTTCAGAGTGAGCATGAACTTGGATACAAACTCACGGCAGTGAAACAGGATATTTGGCAAGGCCAGGGAAGCCGATTCAGTGCACGAGTGTCTACCGGTTTCTCCCTTCCCTCCTTTGTTGGCTAAAAAGGGAGCATCTCCAGACCCTCTCAAAGAGAAAAGCCAACAGAGACATCAAGGCCACAGAGCACAAGGCAGAGCCCGTCCTGTTCAGGGAAACAGGGTCGCTAATTGACTTGGAGAGGGCTCAGTATTGGTCTTGGGCCTTGAGCTGCAAAGTGGTTTTTCACTTTATGTAATATTTTGGCCCCTTCCCTAAGAAGTGTTTCGAAATTGTTTGATGTCCCTGCTCTGGGATGCCTATAAAGAACAAACTTGTCCTTGTATAGGAGCTGACCTGGCAGCGAAGCGTGGCCTGTCCTTCTGCTATCCAGAAATCTCCCAAACTTGCAGCCTGTGACCAAGGCTCTCCTGCTTCCCATTCAACTGCATAAATTGTCACAGGCATGAATCTCAGCCCAGGGGCTTGAGTGTACAAGAAAAATAACTGAGATTTTTGAAATGCAGTCGAGCTTCTACTTCAAACCCCACTTCACCAGGGTGGTGAAAATTTCATTTCAGGTATTTTGAGGTTGCTTCCTGCTCCAGGGCTGTATTTGAATTGTGGAGGAACTAGATGTCCCCTGAGCTTATTTACGCTTTAATGTAACCTGGTTATAAGGGCATTGGCTGGGCCATGTGCCACCCAGTTGGGTCCTCTCTCATTGGCCCAAGCTTGTCACCATAGAGACTCCCTTGTTCCTGTTTGTATGGCTTTCTTCTTATTCAGGATGTTTTCCAAAAAATATTTATCTAAGTTGAGAGTCCCTTCCAGGCTGCTAACATCTCAGGCTTTTAAAACTTTAGAACCAGGAAAATATTTCTTTTCCCCTTTGCTTCCTTCTTTATATCATTCCCTGAACCAATAACCATAAAATAGCTTTGCTGTTAAAAATAGAAGAAGGGCCAAGAAAGAGAGGACATATGTAAATATTTGAAATATATTACCTTGCTACAAAATCTAATGCCCAGATGAATTTCCCAGGTGCAATTTGTGTAGATCTGTGTGTGTTTAGACACTTTCCCACCCGGTGCAGGTTCAAATGATACTGTTGTTCCCCTAAAAGCTACTCCTCATATTTGTTACCTAGTGAGCTTCACCCATTCTCTGTCAAAGAAGTGTGGAGTTTCGGGGGTGGGAGATTCGGAGCTGGAGAGGGGAGGAGAGCAACAGAGCACACCTGAGAACTTCGCAGGCCATGGTTTTGAAAACGTGGCTCATACTGATGGCCACCCCGTGTGAGTTCATAGCAAGGTGATAACTCAATTGTTGAGAAATACTGCCAGCAAGCTCACTTTACTGTGCCCTCCAGGGTGGTGGTGAAGACGTCAGCTCTGGAGTGAGAAAACCTGCCTTCGATTCCTGACCCGGGCACTTCCTGTACTGTTGACCTTGGCAAGCTACTCATCCTCACCAATTTTTCCAGTGAGAAAACGGGAGCATAGGGTAGGATTGTTAAAACATTTGAATGAGATACTCTAAGGCACACTAAGAGAAGGAGTGCCTGACCTCTAACGTACTTTATTTTGAGCATGTGGATTCAGCGACCCCAAGACCCTGGTTTTAAGACTGGAGGCATGGCCACTTGTCGGGTATTCCCGAATGCTTGTTTTGGGAAGACTAGTTCTACGGTACATGTCCAATAACAACTGGAATCGTCCCAAAACCAAGGCCCATGGTTTGGAGCTGGCAAAGGAAAGGGTATTTTCACTCTAAACATAGCGCTCTCTTGTATATCAACTGAGGATCCTCCCAAGTTGCAAAGCTCCAGGCAGGTTTTCACGAGCCCACGGGCAGAGATGGATAACACTTGCGAGTCTCTAAACCAAAGCTTATTGTTGGAGAGTTCATGAATATGGAGGCAACTCAGCCAGTTGTCACCTAGCATGATTCCTGGGCCTCTGAGCCAACTGTTCAGGATCCTTTTAGCCGGGCACCTAAGCTTAAGAATGGGAAGCATCTACCAGCCTCTGAGTTCCATCTGAAGATTGGCCGACTATTGCCTCACCCAGCTAACCCCCGCGGGGTGTCCCCACGGGGCTTCTCTTCCCATCTGCAGACTCCCCCTCACCACTTACACGTTTCCCTCATTCTCTCTTCCACCTCTGCTTTGACGTTTTATAACAACAACAACAACAACAAACTGGAAAGAACCCAGATGTCCGTGGAACAGTGAGTGGACAGATTGTAATATATCCATTCAATGGAATACTCCTTCAGCAACCCCCCCCCCCAAGCTATTGGGACATACAATGACATGGGTGTACCTTAAAAGGTTATGATGCATGAAAGAAGGTAGAGTAACTCCTACACGGCTGTATCTATATGAAATTCTGTAGCAGACGAAAAGCGCTCCACAGTTCCAGAAAACAGTCTGGTGGTTGCCGGGGGCTGGGAGTAGAGATGGCCAACTTACTGAACTATCTACTAAAATGCGTGTGTTTTATGACATCTAATTCTAACCAAACAGAATTGATTTTTAAAAAATCAATAGCAAAAAATTAAGAAATATACTTCTAAATAAATAATAGGAAAAAGAGGCTACAGGAATATAACGATAAGAATTATTTAAAAAAGAAAACACTGCCCACGTGAAATGTGCTTCCTAGTGGAATTCTAGAGTAAATTTTAATGGAAAATAAGGTTGTTTCCAAATTCTCACTGTTATTGTTCAAGTTAGGCAAAAGGCAGAGGGAGGTAAATAGGCAAAGAGAGGTGCTCCTGACTGTCCAAATGGCTGAAACCCAGATAAACCCTAGCTGCAGATGGGAAGACTGTATTACCCTACTTGCTTTAAAGCGCCTGTGCCTGTCCCTGAGGCTACAGCTCTGTCAGAACAGGCACGTAACGGAGCCTTGTCAACTCTTTGCATTTCTCTCACGTATCTCTCACATATCTCTCACGTATCAGCAGCTCCTAATAATAAGCTGCTGACCCTTGGAGAGGAGGAGGCTTGGAGGCAGGGTGGCAAAGACCGCCATCCTCCACCCACGACAAATGTCCACTGTAATTGTTCTACTCCTTTAACATGCGCCTGTCCTTACATTGATGATTGTAAAGAACATGCAGCAACAGGAAAAACAGTCACGATATCATATTAATTAATAAAACCAAAGCATGTTACAAAATCAGATAGACACCTTCCTAGCAACTTCAACCGGAACAGATGCACGAGGAAAAGAATGGGGAAAATGTACCCAATTTCTAATACTGGTAGTGCTAGGCTCATAGGATTTGGGGTGATATATATTTTCATCCCCTTATTTTTTATAAAAATAAAGAAACCACCAACAGGCCAATTCTGTGCAAGGACCCACTTGACTTCCTCCGTTGCAGAAATGTGTGTGTGTGAGAGAGACAAGGTGGGAGGGAAGACTGGGGTGGCCTTTGGTGGGCTGGGAGGACTGAAGCTCACCACCTGTTTTCCACCTTTGAGCACACAATCTACTAACAGGCGACACCGAGGAGTCACCCTTTCTGGCCTCGGGGCTGTGAGGAGAGGCATCCAGCGCTCTGGTTCCCAAAGTCCTGTCTCATCGACCTGCCGTGACCTAGAGATTTCTGGGCCGTGTCTGGGAGGGAGGTTCCAGTTCTGACCGGAAAAATGGGAGAAGCACTTAGCCACAAGGGAGCATGGAACAAATGAGATTGTCTCCTTGGATAACTTCTTGCCCAGAACTGAGAAGGAAATCAACAAGATGGTATGACCTGATAACTCAGGCTGCTGGCTCTGAGTCTCCTCTCCCCACCAGCTCAATGGAAAGAACGTGGGTCTCAGAGTGAAATATACCAAGGGGGAGGACCATTTGACCTTGTGCAAGTTACTGACCTTCATTGAGCCTCATTTTCCTCACTGGGAAAGTGGGTGGGGGAGAAGAACCATGCATCTGCATTACTTAGACTTCTTTTGTTACAAATATTGGAACCTCACTCAAGCCAACTTCAGCAAAACACCAGGGAATTTATTTTTTTTAAGACCGTTGGAGCCTCTCCTGTAACTTAAGAAGAAAAGGAACCAGGAGCAGGGAAACTATCAGAAACCCAGAAACAATGATTCTTCTTTCTTTTCTACTTTGCTTTTGCCAATTTCTTCATTCTTCCCCGACTCCACCCTCCAGGCTGTGGCTTCAACTACTCATTGGGGAGGTTGCTAGGATAGGGAGGCTGACACAAGAACTTGGCCATGAGAGTCATTATTTGAAGTTACTTGTTTGGGGACTTTACGTATTGGTGACCTTCCCCCAAATTGGTTCTCATATGACGGAAGGGCCACAGGTCACACAGCTTCTGCTGGGTGTTTTGGTGGCTATAAAAATCCTGCCTCCAGTGCACCATGGTCTCTATTGCATCCCAGGGCACAGTGGGCCTGGGAAGTGATTTGTCTCTTCCTGCGTGCTGTTTTGTTCACTTCTTCTGCATGCTGTTTTGCCAGCCACAGGCTTGTTTTATTGGCTTATAAAATTTCAACAGATGGTGGAGGGTGGGGGGTGTGGATAAGAAAGCCTACTATTGTTTTTTTTAAACTTGCACAACAGTGGGGGGAAATTGTTCATGACACATACTAATGTTTTGTGAATTTCTCTTTCTCTTTGTTTGTTGCATGATTACAAAGAGATTGACCAGAGACAGGGAGGGAGGAAGGGAGAGAGAGAGAGAGGGACCAAAGCCAGAAATTGGTAATGAATTTTGATTTGAGTTTCACCTCTACTGTTAAATTCTGTCCTGTGAGTCTGGACAGGAGTTGATGGAAGACAAAGTCCCATTTTTAATGACTGTAAGGAGGAAGGTTGTTGTACCATTTCAGGGTTAAAGTTTATAGCATCAGTCAATAGAGCGGCTGACCTTTTCCAGGTTCCTAGAAGAGACACTCGGATTAGATCAGCTTAGGCAGGCTGCCACTTTCTAGACCAATCATCAGTGACCTGGGAGTGGCATGACAGAATACAGATGGCTTCCGGAGGTCCACAGCTCTGGCTAGAGGGCACGAGGGCAGGGTCGTGGGATGCTGAACCTACACTCTGACCAGTGTCCACCACACGTCCTCAGGAGGTGAAGTGAAGATTAGATCTGTGTTAAAAACCCAGCACCACGTCTGAGACCGAAACAAAACGAGCATTTGTTTTCTTTTCTGAAAGAGAGCCCTGTTGCCTGACGGCTCAGGATGAGTTCCCTGTTCCGGTTACTCTTGGCTCTGCTGATAGGTCTATGCCAGGGATAAGTAAAATAAATGTTTCTAAGAACCTGAAGAAACTGTTTCCTGAAGGAAGCAATTAGCTGTCACGAGTACCTTTCAATTTTCATTTCGTTGCATGAAATACTCAGTCCTGAAATCCTCCAGGCGCACGTAAGCTAAAGCGTGACCTCTTAGGTGATGCCATTAATCCCGAGGTAGTCCTTTAGAAGGGCAGGCATTATTAGTCTAGTTTTGCAAGCGTGTTAATTGGAGATCAGGGAGGTTAAATGACTTGTTCAAGGTGACGTGAGTTATGGGTGCAGTTTACCTTAAGTCATCTAATTCCTAGCTTAACGTCATGTTCATTAGACAAGGCAGGGTCATTTGAGGGACCTCACGCCCCCCTGCCCAGCTGGAGCTGTTTACTTCTGCGAACTTGGTGTTCAATCGAGGCTTGGGAAGGTTGGTTCACTTCATAATCACTGTCAGGCATAGGCCGGGCATGGGCTCTGTGCCCAGAGGGCTCGCAGAGCAGCAGCACATCTATGATATTGTTCAATGAATAGTTATAAGGTTGTTTAATTACTTTCACCCTAAATCCTAGGTGGACAATGAATAGGGGAGATTGAAATAGACCAGAGCGAAAGAGAACTGGAAAAACTTCCTGCCCTTGATCGAGAATTCTACTTGAAAATGTTTCTTTTTTCTTTTTTCTTTTTTTTTGGCCATTAAAAACAATTCTGAAGTGAAGTTTTTTTCCTATGCCCATCTTTGCAGTACTGGTACCAGTATTTTCTGAAGGTAGCATCTTAGACGTGGAATTTCTGATCCCCGGTGTATGGACATTAATTAGTTAATTGATTAACTAATGTTTATTGGGTGGCAATCATATCAGCAGTGTGTAAGAGTATCTGATTTTGCCTTCTGGCAAATAGTGGGTATTATCCGTATTTGCTAAATATTTGCTGTAATATTTTTTATCTTTTTAGAGTTTAAACGAGGTTTAGCCTATTGTCGTGATTGCTCATGATTTGTGTTTTTTCCCCTGGAGTCTGTCTGGTCTTACCCTTTACCTGGTTTCATTTGTTTGTTTTCTGCTGAGGTGTTTGCCCATTTCCTATTGACTTGCAGTCATTCTACATTCTGGCTATTATTTTTAATCTATTACACTTGCTGAAAATACTTTCTCTCAGGCTGTTACGGTTTGTTTTGAGCTCTGTTGCAGTGTCTTTGTGGCCCAGACGTTCCCCTCCCGTGTTGTCACAGCTGTCAGACCTTTTCGCCTATGCCCTCTCGGTGGTGTGCTGTGCTGAGGAAGGCTCGCTTAGCCTTAAAACTAGGAAAGTATTTTCCTACATGCTTCTGATGCTTTCGTTGCTTCATGGTTTATCTTTTGATGTTTAACCCCTCTGGAATTTGTTTTGTGTATGGCATGAGGGAGGGATCTAACTCCTTTTTCAAAATAGGAAGCCTCATCACAATGGTTGAATATTGCTTTTTTCCCCCTCCACCTCGAAACTCTGACATTGTGTACTATATGCCCACATATTCATTCCTCTGTGTTTGGGCTGAAAAGAATGAATTCTAATCTATAATGGTCACCAGATCAATATTACTCAGCTAGATGTGCAGTTTCCCGATATTGAAATCAGACTAATTTTCTTGCATGGGACAGTTCCTCCAGACTTGGATTATTCTTTTGCCCTTCATACCTTCCGCCCGTAAGGCTGATTTTCTTTCTCCCGTTGCATGTTATTCTGTGTTACCCCTGGAACATTTCACCATGTGAATGGGTGGGATTTCCTCAACAAATGGTGGCGAGTCTGGAAGCCTTTCTCTTGCACATTCCCCAACAGCATTAGGTTGTATGTGGAACGCTGAACTTGGCCAGTTTCAGGAGACGTTGCCCTTGGGGTTGTTCTTTAGGGCTTGTTGTTGTTTGCTTCCAGGAGTCATCTCCATCTCCTGGATTCCTAAGAGTGGGAAGAAGTCACAGGTCATCAGAATCACATACAGGGTCCCCGGTCCCCTCCCTAAACTTTCTGATTTGTTGGCTTGAGGGTTAGCCTTAGAATCAGCACTTTCAAAAAACCAGGCCTTTGCTCTCCCTGCAGGCTAGTCTCCAACTTGTAAAGAAGAGGAGAGTTGGGCAACCAGAGCTGTGAGACCCAAACGTCTGGGCAGCTGATGATTCTCTAGGGCTGCTATGTCTAGTTTCACAACAGGAGATGCTACAAATGAGTTCTTGAGTCCATTTACTCCAAAGGCCACTTGGACATTAACTTCAATGAAACAAGCCGGAGGTATCTTCCTAAAACTAACCAGCAAAACAAAACAAAATAGAATAAAGTAAAATACGGAAGATCCAAAAGCACTAGATTATAAACACCTCTGTTGAGGGGCTTGTGTTTTTTTCAGAATAAATGGGGGTTGCTCGTTGTACCCTCCCCCAACTTCTCTTCCTCTAATGACATTATCAGAAGGAAGATTTCAACTCTGACCTCAGTCAGCTGCTGTGGAGGCTGACCCAGAATGAGCCGTTGCTTCTTCCTACCATCTCTTCTGGAAATTATTGAGAGCTACATGCTGGGGACTAAAATTTGGGAGAAGGCCAGGAGTTTGTTTATTCTGATCTGCTTCCTTAGAGATGGAAATGCATAAAGGAGTTATGAGCATGATGGTTGGAATCATAATATATGAGCCTGCCATTCCTACATCAAGGCCTAATGGGCCTTGCTAAAACACCCCCCTACCCCCCCAAAAAAAAAAAAAACAGAGAGAGAGAGAGAGAGACAAATGGGTGCTCTGTTTGTCAAGAGAAGAGATTTCGAGAATTTTTACTTCTTATAACTGAAGTCCAGACTGAACAACTAGTTCTTGTATAAAGGATTCTACTTCTCAAAGCCAATACATATGCATAGAAGCACCCCGTCGCAGTATAGACAGACACACAAATGCACACACATAAGGGTTTGGCTGTCGTCTTCCGGTTGAGAGACAGCTGCTATACCTACAACTGTGTTCCTAGTAGTGTAGGCAGGAAGTCAGTGGAAGGGCAAAAAGGTGGAATCAAGACAGTCCAGTCTGTCCCTCAAAAGAGCTCTCCTGGAACCCCTGCCCAGCCACTTCCCCTTCCACGTCAGTGGTCAGCTCCAGCAGCGGGGTAGCTGGGGATGTGAGCATTGCAGTTGGGCATATGCCTGCCTCTGGCAAAACCAAGACTCTGTTGGTATGTGAAAGGAGAGAATGAATACTCATACTGGCATGCATCACTTTTATCACACTTCTCATTGTTGCCCTTTGCAAATATTGCTTTTTTTTTTACAGGTTGAAGGTTTTTGGCAACCTTCACTGAGCAAATATACCAACGTCAAAAAGATGATGACTCCCAGAAAGCCCAGAGGATGGTTAACACATTTAAGTAAAGAAGTATTGTCTGATTAAGGTGTGTGCATTGCTCTGTTAGACATCGTGCCATGGCACACTTTATAGACTACAGAATAGAGGAAGCGCATGTCCTGAAAACCAGAGCATTTGTGTGGTTTGCTTTATTGCGGTACTTGCTTTATGGTGATACTCGCTGAACTGCAGTGGCCAGGAACCCAACCCGCAGTATCTCCGAGGTCTGCCTGCAGTTAGGTAGCAATGCCTGTCTTGGCACGCCTCCAGAATACTTCCCGGAGCTACGCACTTTCCTAGGTCTCCAGCCCCCAGCATCTACATTATAGCACAATCCACTATCACCTGGACCCCTTCAAATGGGTCTCCCTGCACAGACAATTGTTATCTGCACCGAAAAGTATGTAGCTTTATGTTGCTCTGCTGCTTAAAACTTGAATGACTACCTAGTTGCATTAGAATACAATCCACTTATTTTTCTATGACCCCAAAGGCCCACATGGTTGGGTATCTCCCACTGAATTTTGTCTTTTCTTCCTCCTTGCTTAGTCCATTCTTGTTGGCCTCCCTGTAATAATTTAAGCAGGCCACAATCTTTCTAGTAGTAGGGACTATATACTTGTTTTTCTTTCTGCTTAGCATCTCTGTCTCAAGTTTTTGCTCAAACTTTTTAGACCTCCCCACCCAGAACACTTTGAATATGTCCAGTTAGCTTCTGCAGTCAAACACTAACCTGGCGGCTGCCGTGGAAGAATTTTTAAAGTGTGATTAATGCTCATGGTCGATTTAAAGACAGGGAGATTATCCTAAACAATCCAGTAAATAATGCCTGATTCAACTATTGAATGGGTTTAAGAGCAGAACTGAGGCTTTTATGAAAAGAAATGCTGGCCCTGGCCAGGTGGCTCAGCATTGTCCTGTATGCCAAAATGTTGTGGGTTCGATCCCTGGTCAGGGCACATACCCAAGTTGTGGGTTGATCCCCGGTCAAGGCATGTATGGGAGGCAACTGATGGATGTCTCTCTCTCTCTCTCTCTCACACACACACATGCACACGCACATCAATAACCATATCCTCTGGTGGTGAGGATTAAAAAGAAAAGAAACCCGGTCTGCAGACGGCCAGCCTGCCCTTGCCGACTGGCTGCGCTGTGGGTTTGGGACTTGCCTAGCCGGGCCCCACAGTCGTGTCAGCCAATTCCTTGCAATGAGTATCCTAATGCGTATCTGCTACTGGTCCCGCTTTTCTGGGTGACTCTGGCTCATACAGCCCTCTCCCACCTACGGGTTTCTCTTTGTCACACTACCCCGTTTGTGTCCTCAAAAGCCTGGAGTCCTATCTGAAATTAGAAAATAGGATGTATCGAAATATTAATAAAGTCTCATCAACCGCCCCAGTCTCAGGCTCCTCTCCTCTGTGCTTCCAAATTTGGGATTATTCTTATTCCCCAAATTAAAAATACAATTTCTTGTATAATTAATTTGTAAGTTGGTGGACTGAGTGGAAGTAAACAGCGTTTAAATTATTGATAAATGTCGATGCCTTTTCTGCTGGTAAAACAAAATACTCACTATTCCGTGTCGTTATTGTTATTGTTCCAAAAACCAATCTGTTGGTTGTGGATATTGAAAACTCTATAACTGATTGTGGCCATTGTGATGCTATTATGTTAATATTTACAGTTATTGATCATTTTAAATGTTTATCTATTATGTAACAATATTATCTAAACTTTTTATTATCTGCCAGTGCTAAACTCCATACAAAGAAAAATGTGTCTTAAAAAAATCAATCCCCAGCATGAAGTCAGATGCAGTAAAATGCTCGGCGGGCTGCGATACGCAGGAAACGTAGCTCGGAAGACCGCTCTCGGTAAACCCTGAGAGCTCGTGCCGAGAGAGCCGGAGCAGGCCGCAGCACTGTGCCGTGGGCACAGCTTAGGTTCACCATCAACTCTCCAATGGGACACAGTAATGGGGAAAATTAAAAATAAAAAATGACTACACACCTGTAAGAACGAAATTGCTTGCGGCTTTCTATGCTTGGAGAATATATCTGCCACACTTCCTACGTGTTGCTACAGGATGTAGGAATTGAAGAATCACGTTCCCTGCATGAAATGGGACCGGCTCTGGCTGGACAGGCCCATCTGAGCTGGGGAGGACGAGGGGAGCAAGGCTGAGCAGGCTGGTGAAATGGTGAGTGGTCCAGTTTTATGCGAGCACAGAGCAGAGGAGACTGAGGCTGGAAAGGACTTCAGGAGCACCTGTGGAGGGTCTCCCGTTCCCAGGTCAAGCCCTGATGCTTAGTTTGGGAGGCAGTAGGAAGACGACTGCGAGGTTTTTGAGCAGGACAGTGATACTACACCTGACTTTGTAGGTGTGCTCCTCAAAGCTGAGTATGAAGTGAATGACCCAGCAACCATCTATTGGAAGTCACCTGTACTTCTACAGGGCAGACATTACAGGAGACGTGTCCAGGTCCAAGATGCAGCAGAGATGTGCTCCTGAAATTCCCCGTCTGCCAAGGTTAAGTGCGTTATCTCCCTCTCCACTCCATACCTGCTTCCACAGAGCGAGCAATGACAGGTTCTTGCTCTCGATTCCCGGGATCTCAGAATTCTGAGGAATCAGGAAAAGCGTCTCTGAAATGCATTTGGTCCATATAAATGAGGACTCATTTTTTTCTTCTAATAAGGGTTTGCTGCTGGCAGAGTCACACAGCTGTTTCCTAAATCAAAGAATATTTTTTAGATTATTTTTTATGGGTGGCACTGGGGTAATTGCTTCTGTAAAACATCTGTTCTATAATTAGAAAACAAACTCTTCTTTGCCCCAGTGGAGTATAATTACTTTTGGGTACCAGAGGGAAAGTGTTAGGGTCATCATCAAAATTCAATGAGGATTGTTTGTGGTGGAATTTTTCTATCTCTTTCTAATTAACTAAGACTGTAAAATCGGCTGTAATAGAATAAAGCAAAACTCCCAAATCTCTGTGGGTTTTTTACTACAAATGACTCCAGTGAATTAAATTCCATCAATTCAAAGGAATTTCATTTTGGAAAGAAGGGGGGCCCTATCAGAGTTAGGGGCCTCTCCAAGCAAGCCCCTAAATAGCTATGATTCTATTCTAGGGCATCATTCACCCCCTTAAGTTTAAGCTCTGCATTTGAAAAAAAAAATGACTATTATGGATTCCCTGGGCTTGCTCTGATTTGCTCCTCATGACCCTGTACTGTGGACCTTGGCAGGATCCCACACACCCTGAGAGAATGGCACCATGACG
>PVKM010028267.1:0-18386 GCA_004027735.1 Carollia perspicillata
TTGCCAACCTATCTGATGGAGAATTTAAAGCCCTGGTAATCAAAATGCTCACAGATCTGTTTGGGCTTGGTTGAAACATAAAAAAACAAATGAAATACACCCAAAGTGAAATAAAGCAGAATGTTCAGGGAACCAACAGTGACAGGAAGGAAACCAGGACTCAAAGCAATGACTTGGAACAAAAGGAAGAAATAAATATCTATCAAAATTAAGAAACAAGAATTTGAAAAAGTGAAGAGACTTACAAACCTCTGGGACAACCTGAGACACTCTAATATCTGCATTATAGGGATGCCAGAAGGAGAAGAGGAAGAGCAAGAAATTGAAAACTTATTTGAACAAATAATGAAGGAGAACTTCCCTCATCTGGCAAAGGAAATAGACTTCCAGGAAGTCCAGGAAGCCCAGACAGTCCCAAAGAAGTTGGACCCAAAGAAGAACACACCAAGACACATCATCATTAAGTTACCCAAGATTAAATATAAAGAGAGAATACTGAAAGAAGCAAGAGGAAAGGAGAGAGTTACCTACAAAGGAGTTCCCATAAGACTATCAGCTGATTTCTCAAAAAAAAACCTTTCAGGCAAGAAGGGGCTGGAAGGAAGTATTTGAAGTCATGAAAGGCAAGGACCTACATCCAAGATAACTCTATCCAGCAAAGTTATCATATAGAATGGAAGGGCAGATAAAGCACTTCCCAGATAAGGTCAAGTTAAAGGAGTCCTTCTTTGCCAAGCCGTTATTATATGAAATGTTAAAGGGACTTACCTAAGAAAAAGAAGATAAAAAATATGGACAGTAAAATGACAACAAACTCACAACTATAAACAAATGAATCTAAAGGAAAAGAAAAACGATGAAAACAAAAACTAAGCAAACAACTAGAACAGGAACAGAATCAGAGAAATGGATATCACATGGAGGGTTTTCAGTGGGGATGTGGAAGGGAAGAATAGGGGGAAAAGGTACAGGGAAGAAGAGGCATAATTAGTAGGCATAAAATAAATGGGGAGAGATAAAAAATGGTATAGGAAACAGAGAAGTCAAAGAACTTACATGTACTGCCCATGGACTAAGTGGGGGGGGGGGAATGCACCCACTTGGGTTGTGGGTGCAGGGTAGAGGGGTGATAGAGGAGGAAAAATTGGGAAAATTGTAATAGCATAATCAATAAAATATTAAAAAAGAATTTTTGTTTTCTATTAGAAATCTCTAGACAATTAAGTGAAAGAATTTGGAATAAATTAGCATTGAGTTAAATAGTGAGTTACAAAGTCCATATATAATAGTCAATTACTTTTCTACTATAAATATTTAGAAAATGTAATTGATAAAGGAATCCACTTAAAACATAGCTAGAATACAAGCATAAATAAATATAATAGAGGTATAAAAGCTGTACTATGTCCATAATGGCATTATTTACAATAGCCAAGTGCTAGAAACAGCCTAAGTGCCCATCAGCAAATGAGTGGATCAAAAACTGTTGTGTATGCATGCAATGGAATACTACAAAGTAGAAAGACAAAAGGAGCTCCTACCCTTTGTGATAGCATGATTGGAACTGGAGAGCATTATGCTAAGTGAAATAAGCCAGAAGGCAAAAGACAAATGCCATATGATTTCACCTATATGAGTAACCTAATGAATGAAACAAACAAATGGGCAAAATAGAACCAGAGACATGGAAACAAGGGATAAACTGACAGGGGCCAGAGGGGAGATGGGAGGGAAATAAGCAGGGAAGAAGGGAAAGGGTCTAGTCAAGGAACATGTATAAAGGACACATGGACATGGACAACAGGATTGACTGTGGGAACAGGGGATGGATGAGGCAGGGGAGAGCAATGGGGGGAAATTGGCACAACTGTAATAGAACAATTAAAAACAGAAAAATATATATCAATAAAAACATTAAAAATTAAACACATGTTAGCAAAGCACATGAATAAACTGTCCTTCAAGGAAGAAATCAAATGCTTACTGAATATAATAAGAAAGCATTCCATTTCATTAGAAATCAAAGAAAATCAAAATGATAAAATATCATTTTACCTATCAAATTAGTAAAACTATTAAAAATAATACTTCATTTAGAAAAGAACATTGAGAAATTACTCTTGTGAATCATTTGTTAGCATAGAAATTGGCGCAAACTTTCTTGAAAGTGATTGTACAATAGTTATCAAGAACTATAGAGAAGCTTCTACCACTGTTCCTAGTAAAAATATATCGCATGAAAATTATGAAAAAATGCCTGAGAGGTTATGTTTAAGTCTATTTACTATCAGTTTATTCAAAATATCCATAATATGCGTGGCAAGGTGGTAGATGGCAGACCAGGTGGTCCTACATTTGACTATGGATAAACAGGGAGGAACAACTAGGGAGAGAGACAGATCATGCAATCCAGGGTTCTAGCTTGGGAAAATAAAGCCTCAAAACCTCTGTCTGTAAAAACCTGTAGGAATTGTGGCAGGAGAAATTCCTGGCCTCACAGGAGAGTTTGTCGGGAAGACCCCAGGTTCTAGAATGTACACAAGTCCACCCACCTAGGAATCAGCACCAGAAGGGCCCAATTTGCTTATGGGTATTGGAGGAAGTGACTGAAAACCAGCTGAGAACTGAGCAATTGGTATTATTCCCTCTTGGACCACTCCCCAACATACAGTGCCACAACACAGCAAAGTGTGTTGCCCCACCCTGGGGAATACCTAAGGCTCTACCCCTTAAATGTAACAGATACACCAGGACAAAAAAATATGGCCCAAATAAAAGAACAGATCAAAGCTCCAAAAATAGAAATAAGTGATAAAGAGATGGCCCACCTATCAGATGCACAGTTCAAAACATTGGTAATCAGGATGCTCACAGGAATGGTTGAGTATGGTTGCAAAGTAGCAGATGATGTGAAGGCTATGCAAAGTGAAACAAAGAAAAATATATAGGGAACCAATAGTGAAAGGAAGGAAATCAGGACTCAAATCAACAATTTGGAGCAGATGTCAACATTCAACCAGAACGGAATGAAGAAACAAGAATTCAAAAAAGGAGCAGAAGATTAGGAACCTCTGGGACAACTTTAAATGTTCCAACATCCAAATCATAGGGGTGCCAGAAGGAGAAGAGGAAGAGCAAGAAATCGAAAACTTATTTGAACAAATAATGAAGGAGAACTTCCCTCATCTGGCAAAGGAAATAGACTTCCAGGAAGTCCAGGAAGTTCAGAGAGTCCCAAAGAAGTCGTACCCAAGGAAGCACACACCAAGGCACATTATAATTATAGCACTCATGATGAAAGAGGAGAACATTTTAAACAGCAAGAGAAAAGGAGACAGTTACCTACAAAGGAGTTCCCATAAGACTATCAGCTGATTTCTCAAAAGAAACTTTACAGGCAAGAAGGGGCTGGAAAGGAATATTCAAAGTCATGAAAGGCAAGGACATGCATCCAAGATTACTCTACCCAGCAAAGTTATCATTTAGAATCGAAGGGTAGATAAAGTGCTTCCCAGATAAGGTCAAGTTAAAGGAGTCCTTCTTTGCCAAGCTGTTATTATATGAAATGTTAAAGGGACTTATCTAAGAAAAATAAGATTATCAAAACTATGAACAGTAAAATGAAAACAAACTCACAAGAATCAACAACTGAACCTAAAAACAAAAGAAAAATGAAAACAAACTAAGCAAACAACTAGAACAAGAACAGAATCACCAAAATAGAGATCACATGGAGGGTTATTAGTGAGGAGGGGATGGAGGAGAATAGGGGAAAAGGTACAGAGAATAAGAAGCATAGATGGTAGGCACACAATGGACAGGGGTAGGTTAAGAATAGTATAGGAAATGGAGAAGCCAAAGATCTTACATGTATGATCCATGACATGAACTAATGCAAGGGGGATGTTGGTGGAGGGGAGATGCAGGGTGGAGGAGAAGAAAGGGGAGGAAAAAAAATGGGAAGACTGTAGTAGTATGATCAATAAAATGTATTTAAAAAAAGAACTAGAATTGCACAAAAAATAGTCCATAATAAGGAGAAGCCTGGAATAAAATATTGTATGTCCATGTTAGGTAACATTATAAGACCATTACCAATCATGTTTGCATAAAGTAATTAATGACATGATTGAATGCTCATGATATAATCTTTCTGTGTCTCTTGCTTTCTCTCCAAAAAAAAAAAACTTTCCTCAACACACAGCTTCTGATCAATCTCCAGTATGTAATGTAGTTTATATTTAATGTTTAAAACATTCTTGGACCCACATTAATGTGTTAATCCTTTCTCTAATCAAGAGGAGTTTTCTAAAAATCAACTACCATTTATCAACCCAATAGAGCTGAGATCCAAAATTCAACAATACATTGTTTCCATGAGTGGCTTCCCTGGTTTGTATGACACCAGAAAGCAACTGTGGAATTCCAAACACCCCACTTTTTAAATTGAAAATATAGTAAACCTTTGAAGATTTTTTGTTCAGATTTCAAAGAACAGTTGTATGGTGACTCACACTTTAGAGTTAGAGTAGCATTATGTCAAGTATTTAATAGAACAATTTTATTTTCATCATCAGAAAAGGGAAAATTTAAGGTAGTCTTGTGGATTTCCCTTACACCTTTCACAGCTAAAATTTAGTGTTTATCTGAAATATTTAAAAGATTTTTTAAAAGAATACTAAGTAAACTAAATGGAAAAATGATCTGCCTAAATCTGGCTCCATACCTAAAAGATTTTCAGGGTATAAGATAGGTCTTCTTATTTAGTCCATTAAACATTGAACATGGTCAAGATCCTAAGCACAGATCTAGGCATAAGAAGCAGAGAATGAAGATGCAATAGGATTTGCCCATACTATCTCTCCTTTTCACCCAGCACTGACATATGGACAAGAAGGGCTGCAGCTCCAGGAGCTCTGAGCTTGACCAGTCACTGCCCTTGAGCATTCTCTGTGGGGATGTTTCATCAGAGACACAAAAACAAGTCCAACTTCAGGGAAGAAGCCTCCAAAGCCAGGTTCTGGACATGGTTGGGACTCAAACCAAAGGAGACTGAGTATGCGAATCACTTGTGGCATACAATTTAAGTTTCTTCCCATTTGCCTATTTGTTTAGTCCTTTGTTTCAATCTACAAAGTATTAAAAGAAGTCCACAAAGTATTAAAAGAAATCTTCCCTTTCCCTGGGATGGGGAAGGGAAGACTTGTGTAAAATTATACAATTATAATTTTATAATTCAAAATTATAACATAAGAATTGAAAATAGTGTGAAAGAAAAAGGCAATACACATTTGCTAGTCATAGCATAGCTGCTGTAACAGAGATGCATGTTTGGTCTGGACAAACATAAAATGCAATCAGGAATAGTTTCCTTATTCATGCTTTTTGTCTGATTGAGATTCTTAAAATTTTAGAAAATAAAAAGAGTAAAAATTATTTTTAAATAATTTGTGATCTCATCACAAAAATATTTATAACTTAATATCTTGGTGTGCTTCTTCCCAGTTTTTTCTTTGTCTTTCTCGGTCTCTCTCTCTCTCTCTCTCTCTCTCTGACAAAGAACTTGAATCTCAAAGCACATGAAGATGCTGTCGTATTCGACACTATTTTGGAAGAAAAACATCCTAAAACTGTTAGAACTCTTGAAATATCACCTTCCATTTCATTTATGTTCAGTAGAACACATTGTATTATTGCAGTTAATGCTTGATGCTGTAACAAACACAAAGTCATGTAAAGGGTCAAACATAGAAGAAATTCCCTTTTCTCTCAGATAACACTGATTGATGAATAGCTCTCTTCCAAATGGTGATTCAAGGATCCAGATCTATTCTATTCACTACTCCATCATCAACACTTGGCTTCCAAAACTGTCATCATTAATCTGTATCAAGCTAGTAGAAGAAGGAAGAACAAAAATAATGGTACAAGGAAGATTTTTTTAGGACCAGGTATCGAAGTGAATCCCATTGCTTATGTTCAAATTCCACTAGCTAGAGCTCAGTCACATGGCCATGCCCAACAGAAAAGGAGAGCAGGGACTGTAATCTAGCTATGTGAGAAGGAAAAATAGAATACAGGCTTAGGAAACAGCTTGCCATTCTATGTGTTCTCAAGTAAAAATTTCTACTTGCTAAGAGCACTGTAAATGACATTTTGCTTTTTGAGCAAGTGCATTGGAGCACTGTAGAGAGATAAATCTCAGCTATTTACAAAAATATGAATTAGAGCTCAGCGTCTGTACAACAAACGAGTGTCTCAATAAGCAGAAATCTTTCTTCACATTCATTTCAAACAAAATAAATCAAGAATAAGTTCAAATGATAAATAAGTGAGCATCTGGACACCCATGTCTGGGGACTAAGACTATCCAGACAAAGAAAAGAGATGACTGCAAGGACTAGGCAGAAGAACATCATTCTGGTCAGAAGCTAACAACCCATAAGAAAAACTAGACAGAATTTTGCTTTAGTTGTTGTGCCAGCTAATATCTAGGCATGTTGAAACAATTATTACAGTATAGTAACGACAGTATACCCAGGGCTAAAAGTTGAAAGCCTGAGCAAAGTTGTATTCATCTGCTCCGAAACCTACATTATTTCCTTCTATCATTTTTTCCCAGATGGGCAAATGGATTTATAAGTTAATGTCTCTAAGCCTCAATTAATTTTATACCTGTATAATAAATGTTTGAATTAAGGCATTTCTTTCCTTCTGAATTTGAATTGCATGTTAACTGGTTATTGGCTATTGTTGGTGATCCACACAATTACAGATAAGAGCATTGATCTGGCAAGGAAACAAATAGGCTCTTAAAATAGGGCAGTTTGGATTGACAGGTGATGACATTTAGATACATCTCTAATGGACACTGTGTATAACCATCAGAGGTGTTAAAGAGCTGCAAATCCCTGCTCTTAGCTGCCAACTTCTACCAAGAAGAGCTGCTGAAATCTGCCTCTCCCCTTCTAATGCAAAATAACCGAGCCCATTGATAGGAAATAATGCCCAAAATTATCTGGATGGTCGGGGAGTTACAGATACCTGGATCATACTTTTGAGATAAGCAGAAGTTACTAGGAGAAGACTTCTTAGTTCAATCTAGTATAGGGCCACTCAGTATGAGCTCTGACAGAAGAAGCTAGCTAGGATGGTTGGTTCCCTGGTCATGTTTGTAAAGCAGGAATATGTGGATTTTTGGTTGGGGGCTGGAGGCATATTCTTAAAAAGTCAAAAGTTTTTTATGAGAAGTTCTTAATGTTACATATTCATTTGGGTGATTTAAAAACACATGAGAATCTCTAAGACTTGCTTTTGCCTGAATACTCCTATGTGATTCTAATGTTTTAGGGAGAGTAGTACCACTTTAATTGTTTTGCTCATGAGAAAAAGGCCCAGGTAGAATTTATTTGCACCCTAGTGAAGACCAGAGGACATCAAAGTGTGCTGAAGAAATGGTGGTTTCTCAGAATTTTTACAGAGAGAACTACTGAGGGGATGGAGCCATTGTATAACACATGGCAGCAAAGACAGACCAGGACCAAAACCAGGTACACCAGAGCACTTGAAACATTGTGAGCAACAATTAATTTTTATCAAACTGTCATATGTCCTACTATATTAATGGTGAAAATACCAATAATATTTTAGTTATATTTGCATTTAATTTATAAATTAATTTTTTACTGTATTGCATAAGGGCTATATGCCTAGAAAGTTTATGCCTAGTTTTATTATTACAAACATTTAGAAACATTAAAATAAAGTCAACAAGGGCTTCATGAGGGTTGTTTTTCTCTAAAAAGACATCCATAAATTATTTAAGTTGAAGAAATACAGATTTATAGGATTACTTTGTGTCTTTTTTGGGGTGTCTACGCTCAATCTATTTACATCTCCAAAGGATTTCCACCGAAAGCACAATTTCTTTATTTTAGTGACTTTTGAGGCTAAAGGATTGGACTATGCAGGACCATAATTAAGGAGAAGAAAACAATTTTCTTTCATTTGACTTTTTCTGCAAGATATTCTGGCTACATTGCTGGAACAACACCTCCTGCAGACCTCCCCCAGTTCACAAATATTGTGGACTGACAAAAAAAGATCAGTTGCACATACCTTTCCTAGATACTGTCTGCTGTCATCTTATGAGAGGAAGGTGTGCTACAGGTGTTGCAGAACTTTTGATAATAATCTGTTTCATAGAAAGTTTTCAAAAAGCTGGATGAAAGAATGAACCCTGGTCAACAAGAAGCCATTAAGACATGCACTTTTTAAAAAGACATGACATAGATATTAGTAGTTGGTTAGTTGATCAAAGAATAATCCAGTAGGATGAAAGGTATCCCCCAGAGCAGCTTTGGAAAATCGCCTGACACATAGTCTGTTGAGTGAGGTTTTAGGGGTTGTGGGATGCCCTGTCCCACAGAGCTCTCCTGGCTGCCAAGGATGAAAATGAGTCAGGACTTAATCTGTTGTTCCAGTGGGAAAGAGGGTGGCAACTCCCTCTAGTGGAGAATGCCTTGAGCCCTTCTCCAAAATGGCTGTTATTGGGGTCGGAATGTGCAGGGATATACAGTATGCATGCAAAGCTCATCAATCAATGTCTAAAGGCCATAGTTATAGAAAACAGATATCATCTACAGGTAACGTTTGAGGAAACACAGAGATCTGCCTCAGGTCAGGGTCTGTTAGATATGCTGATGTCACGGTGTCATTAAGGCATGGTTCATGAGATTAGGAGTTCACTCTCCTATGCTTTGAACTTTAACATCTGGTTTATATCAACAGGGCTATACAAAGCAAAGCAAGCTTCAAAAAATACAATCTATTCTTCAGGCCTGATTTCCCATGGGAAACTTCCATGTTAGTATCGGGTCCTGCCTGCCACCTGCATTCCCAGTGTTCTGGTTGAGACTTGCAGGCAAGAACTTGCTTGAGCAGGACTACAGTCTCCAATACCACACAACATGGTTCCCAACAAAGGCTCTGGTGAATATTAAGCTCCTTCTTTCACATTATAAAAGCAGAAGAAATGCAGTCTATTAGTCTTGAAACACTTGATTATTCTCTGGTAGTAATTCCCTGACATATCAGAGTACTTGGGTGTGGAAAGACTGAACCATCTGTAGACTCCATCTAGGCACATGGAATAAAGAAATGAGAAGAAAAGTTCTTGGGGAGCTGCTGGGAAAGAATTGTGGCTACAACACAGAGAGTGGAGAAGGAGGAGGAAGATTAGTAGTCAAGAAGCTGTTAAAGGTTCTGTTAACTCATCCCTGTTTTATGCTCTCTTGCTTGAGTCTCAGTGATTATATAAAGAATGAGTTAAGACTAGGATGCCCATGATGGGCATGTTTGTCTTGGTTTCTCCTAGCTATCAAAGTGGCATGATGTAAAAGATGACTTCTTTTGAAGAAATTTCTTCTCTTTAACTGAGCTCAGCTCTGGGTGGGAGAGGACAGCTACCCAATGAGTGGGTGCTGGTGAGTCCTGAATGATGAGGCTACATTTGAGTTGCATTTTTATCTAACAGGAAACAGATGGAGTTTCATCTCCAGCTTGGAAAATATCTTTGGACAATTCATTTTCTACTCTATAAATCAATTTTATCACCTGTAAAGTAAAAGCAGTGATGCTCCTTACTTTTTGAGCTATTATTGGGATATGTCTCTCCTGAAATTACTTTGGGTTTTATGGAAGAAAGGAACTTATGCAGTTCTTTGCCATTAATATCTACAGTCTTTGGTTATTCTTTTCCTCATCATCTACTTTTGGAAAGATTACTAAATGGGGGTTTTCCTTTGATATATCTTTCATAGTCATAAATTTTCTCACTTAAAAAATGGACATGATGTTTGAGGAAGTGTGGATTTAGCTTCTCTTTTCTTCCACTTACCATGAGCCTCAGAGGGGTGACTTAGTCTCATTGAGCTTCTATTTTCTCATCTGTAAATTGGTACTATTCAAATAACCTTCCAGGACTCTTGAGAGTGAGAGGTGTGAATGCAGTTTGCAAATTGTAAAAGGCCACTTAAATGCCAGGCATCAAGAGCTGACAGTAGGTTGAATAAAATTACTATTCAGAGCCATCAAATCATGAAGTCTGTGTTTTATAAGGGACTTTGTGACATCATTTATTCTGGCCCCTTGATTCCGTGCTCTCTGACTTTCCCTTCACTCAGACACAGAGTTTTTTAGGTGGGAAGCTTGAGTGCTTTGGAGATGCCCAATAATGCTAGTCTCTCCCCCTTTACAATGGAGTCACTATCTCTCAAACAGTGGCAACTTCCTGTACCTTTAGTACTAAGGTTTAAAATGGAGGCAAAAATGAGACTCCATGGGCATAGTTAACAAGTTTTCTCCTCTGCCTCAGTAAATCTTAAACTTGCCCCAATTATAACATTTATGACCTTGACTCTGTTTTTCTCTCCTATTGGACCACAAACTCTTCTAAGGGAATGTAGATTGTTTATTTGTAATGCCCAGAACTTAGCATAGTGTCTGGTGCAGGGTAAATGTCCAAAGCAAAATGAGGCATTTCTACTACAATTTTCTCCTTTTTGCCTACTCCTCACCCACAAGCAGCTCCCCCACACTGGCAGTTTTGGTATGTCATATTTTGCCTGAAATCCACCCCAGCTGCTCCCATAAATCTGATCATTCTCCAAACCTTAATTATGAATTTTACCTGGCACTGCTCAAAGCCTCACGTGGAGTGCACACCCTCGACGGTAAGTTTCATTCACTTGTATGATCTGCTATTTGGGCATTTCTGAGAAAACTGGTGAAAGAGTTACATGTGTGAAAACAGGAGGGAAGGGGAACATGGCAGAAAATAAAAATAATAGGTACAGAGGACAGTGGGAGAGTTGTACAGTTTTTATATTTGCTAGGTAACAACAAGGTTAAACAAAATCTATAAAAATGAAAATTTTGTTGGTAAAATTTAACTCAGTTTATTCACTAGTGTTTCTCAAAATACATTTCACAGAGCTAGTTCTGTTGATATTAATAAATACAAATTTTAAAGTGTGTTTTTGTTCAAATAAGCTTATGAGTGTGTTACATAAAATTAAATAGGTTTTCTTACTCTGAAACACCTAATAGCCTTTTATATAACAATGTAGTTTAGACATCATTAAGAAGAAATAATAACATTGCTTTGGGCAATTTTTGATAACCCTTCAGTGGAGAATTCCATAGAATTAAGTGTTCCTCAGGACACAGTTTAGAAAACATAGCCACAGAGACATGTGTTTGAATTTCATCAAGGTGTTTGACAATTGGTTCTGTGGTAACACAGAGTCACAGGAACTTAACAACAGTGCCATCAGGTAGGCTCTTGCCTGATTAAGCCACTGTCATGAAATGATTTGATTGACAGAAATCTGGCAGGCTGGACATATGGTTTCTAGTGGTCTGCCTCCAGACTTTTCAGTCCTATCCTGGTCAAGTCTTTCATACAAAGTTTTACACTTTCCTTGAAAAAAAATGCTAAAGATAGAAGCCTATGTAACAAATGTGTGTTAATAGTTTGTAATTCCCAAGGATTTTAGTTGTTCAAAGTCATTATGAGTCAATAGTACAAGATGGATACCAAGCAGAAAGCTACACTGATAATTATTTGGTGTTATCAGATCAAGAAAAACAGCAATCCTATTGCCTTTTCACCTATTGCACACACATTTTAGTAGATACATTAATAAACTAAAATGTTTCCATTAAAGAATAATTAAGATAGTGATATGTCTGGAAGCCATAAAATAGAATTAAAAAATCAAAGAAATAGAGAATGTTCTAAAAAACATAAAACTTAGTGGAAGGATATAATGTATATTTTTAAATACTTGAAGTTTCATGAGGAAAGGGGAGTATTATGGGCTGAATTGTATTCTCCCTCCCAAATTTATATGTTGAAGTCTTAAATCCCAGTATCTCAGAATATAACAGTATTTACAGATAGAGTTTTTAAGACAGTAATTAAGTTAAAATTAGGTAATATTAATGGGCCCTACTTCAAAATGACTGGTGTCCTTGTAAGAAGAGGAGATTAATACATAGACACAGAGAGAATAAACACAGGGAGAAGGCGCCGACTACAAGTCAAGGAAGGAGTCCTGAGAAGAAACAACCCTGTTGACACCTTGATCTCAGACTTCCAGTTTCCAGAATTGTGAGGAAATAAATTTCTTCTGTTTAAGCCTCTCAATCTGTGGTTATTTGTTATGGCAACCCTGGCAAACCAATACAGGGAGTATACCAAACTCATTAAATCATAGACATTTTGAGGAAAAAGCCTTGTCCTACACATCTTTGTATGTAATCTTGCAAAATAATGTGGAGCAAGGAACATGTTGAATAAAAGAACAGAGTATTCTTTGGGTTAATAGAAGGAAGAACTAAGATTAACATGTATAGTGGCTAGTGTGAAAACCATGGCTCAACTATGAAGTGGGTGGTTTCACAAGGTAGTAAGTTTCCTAGTTATTGGAAGTGTTCACACAGAGACTGATTGACTACCTGTTAGGCTTTTGCAGGAGAGATACCTAAACTGGTTAGGTGGACTCCGAGACAACCCTGAAAGTCTTTTATAAGGACCTCTGTTCTCTAGAAGAGGAAAGAAGTTTACTGAACACCTAGACAGTTAGCCAGGCATGATTCTCTCCCAGTAGCACTCAGAGATGGTCAATAGGATGCCCATCTTACACAGACTATGAGATTCCTAGGATCGTAGGGACTTCTGAACCATTTATTTCTGCATGACATTTGATGCACCCTTGTGTGTAGTGTATGAGCAAATCTAGTCTCAGCAGGTTTAGCATTTCAGAACAAAAGCTTAATAAATGGACAAGTATCTGTGTAGAATGGCACGACTTTGATGTGGCAGCAGTAAAATCTATGCTAAATGAAATCTTCTAACCTGTGAACTTGCATGTGGTTGGCTTGAAAAATCTAGATGCTACCTATTTCTCCAAGAAGGCATCCAAAAACCACTGGGCTTGTTTTTATCTTTACATTGAATTTATTGGGTGACAATGATGAAAAATTATACATGTTTCAGGTATATACTTCTGCAACACATCATCTGTACACCGTATTGTGTTTACCATGCCAAGTCAAGTCTCCATCCATCTCCATTTACTCCCCCTCTATTCTCCTACATCTCCTGGCAATCACCACACTGTTGTCTGTGTCCATGAGTATTTTCTTATTTTTCCCCACTGGGCTTTGTTTTCTAATATTTGATTTTCAGGAGATACTATAATTTAGGGTAGAACGGCTTCCTGAGGATATTGAGCTAAGATTGATGCAAAGTTTGTTCAGTGAGACCAAAGGTACCAATGGTGTACACATTGCCATGCTAGTGAATTTAGATCTGTAGTCAGTGTAGATGCTGTCTTCTACATAATTAAGCCAATTAGAAATTAGACCCTTGGATCTTAAGGATGTATATGTAGGTGCAAAGATTCAGGAACAGGGAAGAGAGCAGGGACAAGGAGAGAGAAGTTGGCACCAACTATGGGCAAAGAGGATGACAGTCTGCCTAGGTTGTGTGGATGACAACCCGCCTGACGCTTGTTGTGACTTCTCTTCTAACTGCACACGTGGTGCATGCAGATGACTTTACATCTCACAGCAAAATATGCGACAGCAATGTGCTAAGTAAATGCAAATAAAAATATGCTTTCCCTACTGCAAACAAATCTCTCACACATTGCGATGATCCATAGCTCGGTGAGAGCTAGGAGACAAGACCACCAGGAACTAGATTTGCTCATTGCTTAAACCACTCTCTGGAATCAATGTATATGTTCTGGTAGATCAACTTCAGCTGCATTGGATTACTTGCTATTATTTGGACATAGCATGTACTTTGATTTTACTCATTTATGCGTTCATGAAAGCATTATTCATCTAATTCATTCAACATATTGTGCACCGACTGTGATCCAGGCCTAGCCAGGCACTAAAGAAGGCATGGCGAGGGACACGGAGATAAGCCATGTGAATATCTTGTCTTTGGGAGTTCATAGTTTCTGTGCTTTCATTCATGCATGTCTCTCAGCCCAGGTCCTTCACTCTACTTTCCCCCTATGGAAATTCTTCCCATTCCTCAAGGGGCAGCTTAGAGTGTTTCCTTTTTCTTTTTCACCATTTCTTCTCAGACAAAGAATTAATCATTTTTTTCCAGTACTCCAAGAACATAGTGCTTGTACTCTGAAGTTGCACAGGAGGTATTGAATAAAAGTGCCTGTTACCTCCTTATCTCTCCTGCTTTTATTCTCCCCACCTCCCCCCAACTTATGTAACCAGATACTTCCTACTTCTGGGAAAATTCTAACAGTAGGATGAAATATATTAGTGGCCTAAACCTCATAAAAGGGAAGCTTATAAATAAGTTTGTAATTTTTGCATTGAAAATATATTTTGTCTCAAAAGTAGCTGCAGGGCTCCAATATGCTTTTCTCAAACTCCCCACTGAACTAGAATAATAGGAAGAAACCATGCTCCATTCTCCTCCAGGATAGTATACAGCATGGCCGCTGAAACTGTGGAATTTGAAGTTCAAATTTGGGCAAGTTATTTGATATATTTGTGCCTAGTTTTCCCCATATTTACATGAGGGTAATAATAGAGCATAGTTTTTTGGGTTGGTGTGAGGATTAAGTGTGTTAATACATGCAATTACTTGGAATATTGTATAACTCTGAATATATATTCAAGAGGTTCTAGTTATTAGTTATTATTCTGCAAATGAAATATTTTCTACCTGGAGTTTGCTGTGGTACCATGTTGCACAACTGATGATTCTTTCTAATGAGACTTACGTTCAAAATGCTTAAAGGCTCATTTTATGAAAAGCTACTGCTGAGATTAGATACTTCAAATCCCTCTTAGTATTTTTGAAGAGTAAGTCATTCGGAGTTAGATCTTGGAACTTGAGTTTCAATATTTTACCTCTACTGAGTATCTTACCTGGTAGGAAGCACTCAACCTCCCTAAGCTTCTATTTCCTTAACTGAAAAAGGAAAGGTAATCTTATGCCCATCATAGGGTTGCTGCGCTGATTAAATGAGTGTTATGAGATTGAGTTAAATAAAAACATATGGAAGTATATAGCATCCTGTGTGACAGTCTTAATAAATGCTTGTTTCATTATTTTACTTAAACAGAAAAGACCTTCATGGCACTGAATCTGATATACCTAGGATGATCCCTGAGCATTTTGATAGAGCTGAAAGACAGTCACTTAGTGGCTTTCAAAGTGTCAGGTGTGATCTCTCTCTCTCACACAGATAGATAGAGGGAGGGATCTAAATATCAAGTCATTTAATCTTTAAGTAGCCCAATAAGGTACTACTGTTATGACCCTTTTCTAGAAGGAGAAAGCAGATTAGGCCTGGGGCTGCTGCTTTAGGTCTGTCCTCTGTCTTTCCACATATCTATTTGGGTATCAGTTCTGTTTTCCTTGAGGACTGAATCTTTTCCCTAAAGCCCAGCTGGTGGCAGGCCTGTGCTGTTGCCTCACTTACCACTTCTTTCTTCATTTTGGGTGGACCCAGTGTGTGATACTTTTGTGATGAATGGTCTGATCTCATGACCCCATCCTTTGCCCTGTCCTCTTTCCAAATGCCCACTGGGCTGTAGCTCTGCTGCTAAGAATTGTTTGAACTGTGCTCTGTCACTGTAATGCCTTAGCCAGTCTGCCTCTACTATCAAATTTGTCCTTGTCCTGTGTTTCCTGCCCTAAAGAACATGGCTCTTTCCATATTAAGTCCCTCCTAGCCTTTGAGGCTTACAGCATGTTGCAGGTGTTATGGGTCGACTAAGTGTCGGTATTGTGTCTTCTTGGTGCTGGGGTTCTATTTTGTGTGCCAGTGAACCAAAGGTGACCAAAGTCATCTGAAGATTGTTAATTCCATGAATAAAACTATATTCATGAGATGTTAATGTGAAGGAGAGGTGCATTATGTTTGGGGAACACATAACCCCGGAAATAACGAGTGCAGGACATGACAGAACTCTGCATTTGGGTTCTTCAGGAGGCCTTGCAATGGGATTGCCCTGCAGATGGAAAATATGGGAACAACATGCTGTGATGACATCCTTTGGCTAATGGATGTGGATTGTCCTATGAAAGAGGGAACCCTGACCAACCAATGTCCACTCTTGGTACAGAGCATGACGAAAACCATCCAGGAGAGAAGCAGATGGTAGTTTGCCCAATGGTTAAGCTTTTTCTGTATTTAGTAGCAAAACTTATTGCTTTCAGACAATGGAATCCACACTTCTTTTTTAGAGTTGTTGATTTGAGGGATAATCAACCTGGGGAGATTGAGGGATCGAGAAGTGAGCAAGGGTAAGTAACCTGGACAAAATGGCAGCAGGCTTAAAGTGACAAGAGGTGCTGGTCTCCAGTACCAATATAAGCAATCTTTTGCCAGGACCCTCGCCTTTGCTCTGTGTAGAGTTCCTTTTACTAGGTCAGAGCCAAGAGCAGCTTCCTGACCATTTATTCCATGGTCTCTAGGCTGATGAAAAGAGACGATTAGGTCCAATTGTGATGGAAGTTGAAGGAAGGTTTGTGCCATTCTGCTGACCCTTGGAGTGACTTTATCTGTCCTGGAGGCCACAGGGCTGGAGGAGGTTTTGCCTCATCTATCCGTAGCCAGCCCTGTATGCAGTGATTGGTTCTGGTCCTTAGCCTCATAACCTTAGGTCCCTCAGGTCTAAGAGGTTGACGATGCCCTCATGTCTCTTCCAAATGTAGAAAATTACTCAATTTGTCAGTTTAGAAGGTGGATGTTTGGGGTGGGGAGGCAGAAAGAAAAAACGTAAATACTAGCTATTATTCAACTCTGTTTTGTTTTTACAAGTAGCATTTATATTGGTAAAAGATATCAAGTATCATTTCCACTGTCTACCACCCACTTCCCAATGCCTTCCTTTTTCTCACTGTGGGATACAGTGAATTTATTCACAGGAGGCATTTTGGATAAATGCTGAAATCTAATTTATTAGGGTTCTTCTAGGACTTGCAGCTAGTTTAAAATCTAACAAGCTTGCTAAATGTTAAGGACCCAAAAGTACCCTAAAATGTATTCATCATTCCAGAGATTAAAATCAATGTAAAATATCCACAGAAAATGTCAGCTTCCTTTGCAAACAGGGCACCGGAAAGCGAATGTAATTGCGTTTTTTCCCTCTATGTCCAGGAACTTTGAATGCTCCTGTGCTACATCAGGTATGTAATGAAAGACAAATGACAAGGAATCTAAACAGAAGAAGGGAGCTTGAGTAACTGTAGTTTTTATGTTAGAGGGAGTGTGAGAGAGAAAAGAAGCATTGTATCTCGGATTAACAGAACTGCAGGATTTCATTAATGACAGCCCAGCTTTTTAGCAAATGGAAGACAGGGCAGTAAAAGAGAACATGACTGGAATGTGCTCTGCTAATTGGAAATGTATATTATCTTCAGGCGATGTGTGTGTGGGGAGGGGACGGGGAGGAAGAGAAGAGACACATATTGCGAGGCTGGCAGGGGAGACCTGGACCTAGGGAGCCTCAGGTTGGCTGCACAGACGGGGCAGGCAGTTACAGGGCCCTTTCTTGTAGACAGGAGCATAGTGCCCAGGGCCTCCCTCCCCCACTCACTTTTAATTCAGCGGCTATGTAGGGCTTCTTTGATGGCAGCTTTGAAGTTGGTGGCTTTGAGATTACTCTTCCTCTGTGACCTTGACCACCAGCTATGAGGTTAGTGGGGAAGGGGCAGAGAGGAGGAAGGCGCTGGAGTTGGAAAAAGAAAAGGGAGGGGAGGATAAGGAAAGGCCTCTCTAAGACATTTTTACAGCATTCCACGACTTTTCTGATCACTCTGCAAAGTTGAAATATGATTGCAGTCTTTGCACCGGGAAGGAAAGAAACCATTTAAATGAAAAATTAGCTGCCGTAGCAGGTCAAGCACATAGTTACATTAATGTCGTGTAGAACAATAAATCAACTTCGATCTCCAATTGAAAAAAATGCTAATTTAGCTCAGCGATTCACTGATTGTACTTTCCTCTGATAGAAATCTTTTCTTTTATTTAATGCGAAGCCATGATTTGACAGCCTCCTCTAATGGTGCTTGCAGACTCCCAGCATTTCAGCGGAATTCTGATCATGGTTTTAATATTCCGTGCAGCTCTGCCCCCTCTGATTTCACGCTCACACATTAACGAGAGCTGACACTGGAGATTAGACGCAGACAGCTGGAATGCCAGGTCTTTGTTGCAGCATGGACAGGAGCCAACGTCGGTCAACCACAGCCAAGAGGGACCTGGGAAAGTCTTCTTAAGAAGGAGGGGATGGGGGGGGGGCGCAGGCTGAGGAAGGGTGGGAGT
>PVKM010028268.1:0-18341 GCA_004027735.1 Carollia perspicillata
CTTGTCAGCTTCTTTCTGGAGTCTTCCGTGGCTCTCAGAGATTTAAATTCACTCCCCCCCATGATGCCTCTGTACCTTAGATATCCTTAAAAAATCATGCTTATTATCGTCAATTAGCCATTATGTTCACATCTGTATCCCCTTCTTGATTGCCAGCTACTTGGAGACTGTGTTCTTGGCTTTTATTTGAATCCATAACCCTTAATGCTGATACTAAAAATAAGTACTTACTGTATAGATTTGTACTGAATTGCAGAGCACATTCTAGATATATTTTCATTCAAATTAGCTGAAGTAAACAACCATGAACTGTCTCCATCTCGTATTTTCCCCTGTGTATGCCTTCATATTTCAAGAAATTTCATGTAACAGTATAATACCTTATTTCTCTTTTCTTCAATAAAGCCCTCTGAAACCAAAGCCAAGGCAATTAAAAATGTTGATGATCTTCTTGAATCGTACATGGGAATTCGAGATGCTGATTTAGGTAAGATTATACTATTTTAAACGTCTTATATATATATTTTAATTTGATGGAACTTAATGCTTATGCCTTTCTTGCATTTATAGTTGATGATGCTTTTCAAGATAAAAAGTATTTGTATAGTGAAAAAAATAGAGATAATGAAGAGTAACAAAAAGATGACCTGGCCTTGACTATCTACTAGCTGTGAAGGCTTAGAGTCAAGTCAACTTTTCTACACTTCAGTATTTTACCTATTAACTATAATAATACTTTCTTTATAGGCTTGTTTTATGGATTCAAAAATATATATGAAAAGAATATTATAAATGACACATATAAAAGATCTTATTTGACATATTAGCTGCACATTGATTAAATTGTGTATTTATATTATATTACCGTATTTTGCCATGTATAATACACACTTTTTTGCCCAAAATTTTGAGGGAAAAATAAGGTTGCACATTATACATGGATAGTACCTAAAATGCCTTGTATCTATTCTTGTGTTTTGTAATTATTTGTCACATAAAATTTCTTGTACCATAATATGTTCAAACATAAATGTTAAAATTCCTTTATAATACAAAAAACAAGTATCTAAATATAAATAAGTGAAAAATTGAATTAAAAATTAAAACAAAAGATTTTTTTATTGAAAATTTGGGCCAAAAATGTGGATCCACGTTATATATGGTAGTGCATTATACACAGCAAAATACGGTGTATTAAAGTCATGCACATTCATAAGGTTAATGAAACCCTGTGATAAGTGAATCAGAATTATGAAGGAAACGGATGCACCTGGTGGATGACAGATAAGGGTAGTTGAGCAGTGAATTTCTGTCTATTTCTCATGTCACCATTAGGATGGCAGAATCTGAATTTATTAATTAAGACTCTATCAGTTATAAATAACCAAACAGCAAAAACAACGGACTGAACTCCAAATGACTTAAGGGGAAAAAAGCGGGGGAAATGTGTTGGTTCTTATGCCTGAAAAGTCCAGAGGTAGATCCTGGCCTCAAAAGTGGCTGGATCCAAAGTTCGCCTGCTGTCCTCAGGGTGTGACTTCTCTTCTCTGCATTCTCGGTGCATTCCATGGTATTGGCAGCTTCAGGCCAACCTTCATGGAGTCAGAAGGACTGTGATGGCTCCACCCTCTACATCCTGGTGTCTAAAACAGGGGGAACGAGGCAGGGACTTTGCTAAGTCATTCAAATAAAATTCTCAGGATTGCCTCTGATTGAGCTGATTGGCTCACTTGAACCAGTCACTGAGGTTGGGAGGGATGGTTAGTTAGGTCTAGGTCAAACCTCTGGAGTTGAGAGTAATTTCTGAATTACTGAGGCTGAGATCATGGAAGCTGCTGACCCCTTCTATACAAGGAAGAAAGACATATTCGCTGGGTAAGGAAAGAGTAAATGTGCACTTAGTGGTGGGGTTTGTGTCTGTATGCCTCCTTGTGTGTGCGCTTGGGTGTGTGCCGTATCAAGTACTTAATGAATTTCTTAACATCAAAGACTGGGACAGTTTTGTTTATTTGCTACCAGATAAAGTATTTAAAAAAATTTTTTTTATTGTTGTTCAGTTACAGTTGTCCCCATTCTCTCCCCACTCATTACTCTTCCCTGTCCTCCCCACTCCCCACTAAAATATTTTAATTAACCTCAGGTAGAATATTTGAAGCTATTCTTCCTTTTCTATTTCCGCTCATCTTCCTTTTTCCTTAGAGAATTCATTCTTACATTTTTCTTGCCTGTCTGAACTTTTATTTTGTTATTTTTAAAAGGTTTTATTTGTTTATTTTAGAGAGAGGAAGGGAGTGAAAATGAGGGAAACATCAATGTGTGGTTGCCTCTTGTGTGCCCCCTACTGGGGACCTGGCCCGCAACCCAAGCAAGTGCCCTAGATTGGGAATCAAACTGGTGACCCTTTGGTCTGCAGGCTGGTACTCAGTCCACTGAGCTACACCAGCCAGGGCACTGTCCAAACTTTTAAAACAAAATTTCTATGTTGGATGTACAGATGATATCTGTAATTGAAAAAAAGGTGGTACTCGGTTCTAGCTCCTTGAAGAGAAATATAAAATTTGCATATGATAGATTCTTGTTCCACACAGATAAGAAGGTAGAGCTGAGATGATTCTATAAAAACCTAGTATCTTAAAACTTTTCTTCTCAAATCTCTTACATTTGGAAAAATATAGACATTTGCATGAATGATGTGGGCCTGCAACAGTTATACAAATGCATATGCAAAGGGGGATAAAAGAGTTTTAGAATTGTCAGTGCTATTAAACTTAGATTAGGTAGTATATGTTGGAAAAAATAAGATGATATTATTTCTACTGAATACAGTTGAATAAGTAACTGTATGAACATTATAAGTTCAGGAAGTAGCACATCAATTGCTGATAAGTTCAAATTTAGGAGAACCATACCTTTCTTTTAAAACATTTTTTATTGAATTTATTGGGGTGACATTCATTAATAAAATTATATAGGTTTCAAGTGTACAATTCTATAATATATTATCTACATATTATATTCCGTATTCACCATCCAAAATCTTCTCTTTCCATCACCATCTATCCCCTGTTTACCCCTACCTCCCCAACCCCTCTTTCCCTCTTGTAGTAACCATACTGTTGTCTGTTTCCATGAAACTATGTCTGTTTTTCTTTTTGTTTAATCCCTTCACATTTTTCACCTGGTGCCCCTAAACCCTTCCCCTCTAACAGTGTGGTTTTTTTTTATCCATGAGTCTGTTTCTATTTTTTGGTTTACTTTGTTCATTAGATCCCAAATATAAATGACATCGTATGGTATTTGTCTTTCTCTGACTGGCTTATTTCACTTAGCATTATGCTCTCCAGGTGCATTTGTACTGTTGCCAAAGGTAAGATTTCTTTCCTTTTTTATGGCTTAGTAGTATTCCACAATGTAAATATACCATAGCTTTTTTATCCACTCATCTAATGATGGGCACTTGAGCTGCTTCTAAATTTTGGCTATTTTAAGTAGCATTGCAGTGAACATAAGGGTACATATATTCTTTTGAATTTGTGTTTTGGGTTTCTTTTCATATATTCCCAGAAGTGGAATAGCTAGGTAATAAAGCAGTTCCATTTTTAATTTTTTGAGGTAACTCCATACTGTTTTCCACAGTGGCTTTACCAGTCTGCATTCCACCAGCAGTACGTGATGGTTCCCTTTTTTCCATATCCTCACCAGTACTTGTTTTTTGTTGATTTATTGATAGCCATTCTGCAAAGTGTGAGGTGATATCTCATTGTGCTTTTAATTTGCATTTCTCTGATGATTAGTGATGTTGAGCATCTTTTAATATGTCTACTGGCCATCTGTATGTTCTCTATGGAGAAGTGTCTATTCGATCTTTTGCCCATTTTTAAATCTGATTGTTTGTTTTTTTGGTGTTCACTTGTATAAGTTTTTAAATAAACTTTGGATGTTAACCCTTTATTAGATATATCACTGGCAAGTATGTTCTCCCATTCAGTGGGTTGTCTTTTCATGTTGTTAATGATTTTCTTTGCTGTGCAAAGACTTTTTAGTTTGATGTAGTCCTATTTATTTCTTTTTTCGTTTGTTTCTCTTGCCCAAGGAGACATATCTGAAAAAATGTTGCTATCAGAAATGTCTGAGACATTACTGCCTGTGCTCCCTTCTAGGATTTTCATGGTTTCAAGTATGACAGTTAAGCCTTTAATCCATTATGAGTTTGTTCTTGTTCATGGTGTAAGAAGGTGGTCTAGTTTCACTTTCGCATATGTCTGTCTGATTTTCCCAATGCCATTTATTAAAGAGACTGTCTTTACCCCATTGTATGTTCTTGCCTGCTTTGTCAAATGTTCAATTGACCATAAAGGTGTGGGTTTAGTTCTGGTTTTGTTCTACTGATCTATATGTCTATTTTTATGTCAGTACCATGCTGTTTTGATTACTATGGCCTTGTAGTGTAGTTTGATATAGTTTGGAGAACCACTGTTTTAAAAGGTGAAAACTTAAAGCAGTCCTCAACTTTAAAACTTAATTTTAGGTATAGGCCTTATATTTACTTAACTATAAATTGGGAATAGTTAAGTGAATTAGTTTTGCTCTTTTGTTATTAAAAACACACAAGTATATAGGGAAGAGTGTTGGAAAATGATAAAAGTAATTATAAATGAATTAAGAAGCAGTTCTTTAAAAATCCATTTTCTTTCTCTCTGACAAATTCAGGGCACTAAATCTTCCCCACAAATTCCTTGTAAATTAGCTACTACTTGTAAATCCCTTTACGATTAATCATCTGTAGCAAATTCCTCCAATGACAGAAAAAGTCATTATCATTATACATGATTAGCAATGGGATCAGTCACCATGGAGGTAAAGTTTAAAGGAAGTAATTAATTGAAGAATGCAACCATTGTTAAATTAGGAATTATTTTATTCAGATCCGATTAGCATGAAATGTAAATCACAAATGTGACACCACTTCAACAGATAAATTATTTGTATTTCTTATGTTTCTTAGTTTTCAGAAATGTTAATTCTTAATGAAAATTATATTGACATCATGCTATTCTGCAGTTGTTAATGTAAGTTTATATTAACTAAATAAAATAACTAAAACCAAAACACTAACCTCAAAAAAAAGCACTGGGATGTATTTACCATTTGAAAATGGAAAGTAATTCAAATGAGTTTATGCAGCAAGTAACCCTGAAGATAATAGTGTTCTGTTTGGTTGTAAAGTTAAGTTGTGAACTGTGACTTTTCAAATGACCTAGTGCCAAAGGGTTGCCTTAGAATGTTGCCCATTGGCAAAGAATAGGTTCTGGAAGAGTCTGAGCTAAGAGCTTGTATAGGATTGACTTAACATCCTGGGAAGTTGGATCATATGAGTTTCGTAGTGAATATTAAGACAGTATGAATTGTATATAGAACTGTAATATTTTCTGATAATACCAATTTAGGAGTTGGTGATAATTCTAACAACTTTGGAATTTTTGGATTTTTAATTTATAAAGAGATCCAGAAATGTATAGAAAGGAAATCTAAATGCTGTTTCTAAGTCATTTTTTCCTCTAAACTCTTTTTACCTCTTTTAAAAATATATGATAATGGTATTTTATTAGAAATAATTACATTTCTCCCTAGGATGATTTTTCTTTTTTCTGTTAATTGAAAACAATAAATATTATAGAAAGTTATCCTTCACAGATAAAACCAATAAAATTTTGGAAATAGATTTTATTAAAAAACACTACATTGGCTTTATATTGATGTGTGACTCGTGTGAATTGTTTGAAATGAGTTGATATTTATGAAAAATCTTAGAGAAAGTCTTAGGAAGGTCTTTCTGTGAAGACCTTCCACAGAAAGAGCTATAGTTACAGGTTAACTGAGCAGTGGTGATGTCAGTCTTTATCTAAGTTCTGCTATGTGTATTTCATTAAAACAGATTCAGAGAATTCTGGTAACTTGCTTAAAGTCAGCTACCAATTTGAGATGAGACTTGATTCTGGCACTTTGATACAAAGATTTTTCACCTGCAGTAATATTGTATGTCTAAAATTCTACTTAAGTCTTTAAGAACTTAGTGTAAAATAGAGATTGATCAATCTCACCAAATTAAGTGTCATTAATAATGTAAAAATTGTTCAGTAGCGCTAATGATAAAAAATATCCCTGAAGTAGCCACGAGAGGTCAGCACTTTGCTGTTATATGTGGTGTAACAATTCTTTTACTGGAGTATTTTTGCCAGCTTTTATCCAGATGTTAAGTATTATTGCAGTATACGGCAGAGCCATTATAGTTGACAGATGAAAAGCATTTTAGTAGCTGCCTTTATATTAATGTAATACATTTTCCTAGTTCTTTGGCTTTTCTTTTAAATCAGAGATATAATCTTTTATCAAATAGAATATAATCATACCAGTTTATTTCTCCTGTAAGGATGTTTCAAATCTATGTTTATACTTTATGTACTAGCAAAAATTTATAACATACATGTTAAGTGCATGCTACATTCTCAATTTCTATTAAAATTTTTGTACCAAATTTCTGGTTTTTAAAAGACTTGTGGGATTTGTGGAGCACTGTAGTACATACAATATTTCCAACACAATTATGAAGCTGCCTAATTGGTATTTTTGTTGCTTCTGTAAAATCAAGAGTTTCTTGAAGGCAGGTTCCATATCTTACTCAGTTTTTAATCCCAGTTCCTACGATAGTCCCTCTCCTGTAGTAAGCACTTGCTGGATGTGTCTTGACCAAATGTCTGCGAAGAGGCACGAAAATGGTGACTTCTTGGGGAGTCTTAGTCCTAATTTCATTAGTTTGAAACTTTAGCCTTTGAGCAAATTATTAAACTTTGACCTTAGTTTCCACCTCTGTAAAAGGGGTTCAATTAAAAACCTCATAGGGTTGCCAAAGCATTTGGTTAAATAATATGTGTGAACCTCCTCTCACATAGTAGTTAAAGGCATAGTTATTGTCATATGTGGCAATGATCATTATTAATTATTACTAGTAATAATGGTGGTGGCGTTAGAACATGTAGGACCGTGTAACTGGAGGTCTGAGCAACTCTGGGACTGTATTGTGTGTAGGAGCGTTGTTTTTTCTTTTCCCTGTTCTTCTGTGCGGGCCAGCATGAGTGTATGAGTGGGATTATACAGTTTGGACCATGAGGTTATAGTATGGGGATCTCGAGCCATCATTTCCCTCATTTTATGACCAAGGAACCCAAACCAGATGAGCAGACAGAGTAATTTTACAAGCCACTCATTTTACTGCATCAAACAGGTTGTAACTTAAAACAACAACAAACTTCCTCTTTAATTTGAATGTATCTACCACATTTTAAGTTTTCTTCCATTGTGTAGAGGTTCCTCTTCCTAATATTATAGTTTATTATGGAAATTGTCAAACATACAGTACAGTTGAAAGGCTTTTTAGTGAGTATTCTACACCTATCTCCTAGATTCTACCATTACTATATTATTATAATTGCTTTATCACATTCTTCTCCATTTATCCATCCAGTGTAGAGATTTTCATAAAAACATAGTTGTTATTATAACATAAAATTTATGTATTGCTTTTTCAGTAAATATTAAATCCAAAAGATTTCCCCAAGTTGTTGCAAAGTTATTCATGAACATTGCTTAAAATGATTTCAAATTATGTCATCAAATATTTCATCATACCAGTGGTAACCTAGTGATCCAACACCTTAGGCTTTAAAAAAAAATACTGTTAGGTCCATTTTTATGCTAAATTCTTTTCTGTTAAGAGTTATAGAGAAGTATAGATTTCCTTATACCCGAGGGAAATAAACACTACATCTCAGAAATGTGTGCTTCCTCATGTTATTGCACACTCGTTACAACAGCCAAGACGTAGGAACAACCCACGTGCCCCTGACAGATGATGGGTGAAGAAGTTGTGGGTGTGTGTGAGTTTCTGTGTGCGATGGAGTATTGTGGACCATTCAGCTGTCAAAAAGAAGGAAATCCTACCATTTGTGACAATATGGATGAAACTCGAGGGCATTATGTTAAGTGAAATGAGGAGACAGAGAAAGACAAATACTATATAATCTCACGTCTATTTGGAATCTAATTAAAAAACAACCCCAAACCCAAACACATTAAAAAAAAATCACACATCGGATTTGTGGTTACCAGAGGTGGATGTGGGGAACATTGATCGAAGGTGGTCAGAAGTTATAAACTTCATTATAAGATAAGTAATATTAGGGATGTTGCTATAATGTTCAACATGTACATCATGTATATATCATGTACATCATGTTCAACATGGTGATTATAGTTCCCACTGCTGTATGATATATCAATATATGCCAGTTGTTAAGAGAGTAAATCCTAAGAGTTTCATCACAAGGAAAAAGTTTTTCTTTTTCATTTTTTTATATCTATATGAGATAATTGATATTTACTAATTTTTTTTATGGTATTCACTTCATCACATATACAGGGGTGGGCAAAAGTAGGTTTACAGTTGTAATGCAAGAATTAATAAGTAATAATATAAGAATAAACACCAAGTTTTGTGTACTCACAACAATAAACCTACTTTTCCCATTGTGTGCATGTGTCAAATCATTAAGCTATATGCCTTAAACTTACATAGTGCCATATGTCAGTTATATCTCAATAAAATTGGAGAAAAAGTATGGATTCCCAGAAATGGAAATGTTAGTGGATCAAATGATATGAACATTTTAAAGGATTTTGATGCTTGTTGCCAAATAGCTTTTCAAAAGCCAAATTTACAAAGTCAAACAGTGTATCTGAGTGTTTGCTTCACTGTATCCAGGCCAGCCTTCACGTATTTAAAATAGTACATACACGTTTTTTATTAAACACGGCAGGCCCCCTGGGCTGCAGCAGAAGGTCCAGTTGCAGCTGAAGACTTCCCCCCTTTTGAAGTGTTAGCGTCTGGACTAATGATAAATGAGAAAGCATTTGGGTCATAGCTGAGGCTTGGGGCATGGTGGGAGAAAGGGGGTGACGATAAAGAGAAGAGACTCGATTTCTCCTCACAATTTATGCTTTCAAAAATTTTTATTGAAGCAATCTCAAACTTAGAGAAAAGTTACAAATACAGTACAAAGTCTTTTTTTTTTAACCATTTGGAATTTATTACTTTAATGACAGCCCATCTCCCCAAATGCGTATTTCCCAAGTGTGTATTTCCTATACGGAGGGGAAGGAGATTAAGAAGAACAAACTTTCAGTTATAAAATAAGTCACAGAAACTTAATGTACAGCAGAGGGAATAGAGTCGTAACAACAATGAATGGGGACAGATGGTTACTAGACTTACTGTGATGATCACTTTGTAAGGTGCTCTGTTTTCTGGCAGGGTTAGTCACAGGGTTGCTCTTCAGGAGTTGTGCTCCACAGAAGGGCTCCAAGGTGGAGGAGAGGGCGGGGTGGCAGCTGCAAACCTGGGTGCAGTAGATGAAGTGTTTAAAGAGATCTTTGCTACCTTGATATGTGATAGAGAGCATTTTATTGTTTAAATTGGTAGTAGAAATATGTGATATCTATGCATGTTACTTCTAGAAAGTAATTTTTTATGATGCTACTTTTCTCAGTCCTCTGATGATGTCTCATATACCAATAATTAAAAAAATTATTTTTGGTAGCTTCCACAATATTTGAAGCTGGAAAGGACAAAGGCAATCCCGATGAATTTGCTGTGGCACTTGACAAAACTCTTGGAGACTTTGCATTCCCGGATGAATTTGTCTTCGATGCTTGGGGAGCCATTGGCGATGCCAGACAAGGGCGATCGTGATGTGGATGGTCCACCGCTGGGGAAATGAACTGTTGTTCCTTTTTTTAAAAAAAAAACAAAAGCCCTGTAAGACCTGCTTGTAGTCACTGTTATGGACTCTGGTTTGGTTTTATGTGCATGGAATACATTCTTTGAAATGATAGTTTTGACTTCTGGGTACTTTTTAATGCAGTTGAATGTATAGTATGCTTAAGATAAATGACCTAAAACTTGATCAATTTTAATATTCATTCAAATTTATTTTTAAAGTAAGTTTCAGGGAGTATTTCTAAGTACAGGATATTGATCTCCATTAATACTCATGTTTTATTTTCCACATGTAAAGTTGGTTGCAGTAGCTTTATAGTTCTTTTGCAAAATCAGTGAAAATTAGGACTGGAGTATAATTTGCTTCATAGCATTTTCATTTTGTTATACTGGCTGGAACAGAACATGTTCAGGAAATGAAATGTGAATTACACCTACTATAGGTCTAGAAGAATTGTTTAAATTTTTAATCCACAGGGTAAGGGAAGGAACTATATCCTGTTGATGTCTATGGTCTACTTTCTCTGTGTAAAACAAGAATTGATTGACTTTTATTTTTTACTTCTTTGAAAACTGCTTCTTAAAACCTGTTGTTGAAATCCACTGTGCTGTGTAATTGTTTGCAGGGGTAGAAGAAGGGTTACAAAGGCAGATAGGGTAGAACTCACTTATACTCGATGTTTGTAAAACAGTTCTTAAAACATTATTTCTTTTTCCATCCATACCTACTTTTTAATGTTACTCATTATAAGCACTCCAGGGAAAAGCAGAACTTTTCTTTTGAAAGAGATTTACTCAGAAAATAAATGGGTTTGAGAGCACTTTTTGGGTAAAAGAGCAACACGTGTAAGCCCCCTAAACTTTAGAGCAGATACTGTCAGAAATAGATTTCCCTCGAGTGCAAGTAAAGGAGGAAGGGGGCATTGAGAACACATATTAGCCTATTATCTTAGAGTTCTAGCAGATGCTCACTAAAACCTTACATTATTGAGAAAATTGAGGGCAAATGATTATCTTATCGCTTTTACTTGACATTTTACAGAAGTAAGAGAAATGGACACGAGTGGTTTCAACAAAGGCCATGTAATAAGGCAGAGCCTGGCGCGTGACCAAGCATTTTCCCGAAGTGCTGGAAGGACAATGCTGTGTGCTGCCATGGCGATCAGAAATCAGAGCCTGCGAGGGGTGTGTTCTAGGGAGCCAGAAGTTGTTTGCTTCTCATGCTGGACTGCTGTTTCCACAACTCTTGTTTTCTGCTGCGACTTAACTTTTACTGTCGTCCACTTCCCTTTCACGTAAGTTCAAGGCTGTGTAGCCGATACTTGGCCTCATTGATCCAAAACCTGCACAGAAGCTGTTTTAGTCATTAATGTGTAACAAAAAGTAGTTACAGAATGTGGGTTGTCTTCTTGTTCTTGCCCATCATTTGAAAACAGGATCTAGCTCAGACTGTAGTTTGTTGCTGCTCGTTTTATGTTTTTTTTTTTAATGGAGGTCCCCAAATGCTTATTAATCTTAATATCTCCTTTCTTAGAAGGCCACATCCTAAAAATAATTAATATTTTTAGGGACAGGAAAGTTACTGGATGACTCAGGAGGCCCATAGAGACATTTTAGTTTGGACGACAAAATAAATTTCTTGGCATGCGAAGTCCAATTTGAAATGGTGAGGCATTGTTTATGATTGACAGATCTTGGTTTCTACTTCCTTTGTGTGCATGCCTGAAGATTGATGCCTGTTGCTGATGCCCTGTGATTTGTGGAGTCCCTAACTTACAGAGTGAGTGTGCTCACCATGGTCTCTCTGTGACTTTGGTGTGTAAGGGACTGATGCCCGTATAGAGTGGTAACTGTAATTGCCAGCATCCAATGGGCAGTTATCAGTATTAAGGGTTTCAGCTGAGCACAGGTGCATTAATACTAACAGATTTTCTTCCTTCAAATGTGTTTCTCTCTTACCTCTATTGCTAAACTGATAGCAAGGTCAGTTTCTTTACCTCATCTTGTTCCCTTACCTGAAAATATGTCTACGTGTGAACTTTATGACTTTTGGTGACTCTGCACAATAGGAGCACACTCTCTTTTTTGTTGTCACAGTCTAATAGTGTGGGCTACCCATCTGCTGCAGCCATGAGACAATTCAGATATTTTTAAAAATATGCCATGTCATTGGTATCGCTAAACATGTTCAGAAGGCCGCTGTTGTTTTCTCTTCTGTAGTCCTTGCCCCTATCCCACCTCTACCCTGGCCTAGTGGAGAATCATTATTTTATTCTTGATTTCCTTCCATGCAAATCCACATCTTTCAGTGGACACAGAGAACACACCGTATGCTTTCTTCGTGGCAGAGCATGTAGATGATGATTGGCATTGGGCTCAATGGGGCTTTGATTATAGCTTGGTCTTCATAAAACGTACACATTCTGATGGTAACAAATAGGTGCATTTTGGGCTTTTGTGATGTTTCAAAAAATAAATAACTATATGTTGTGCAACTCTTAAAAAATGACAGTTCTTTTTTCTAATTATTTTTTTAAAAAGATTTAATTTATTTTTTAGAGAGAGGGGAAGGGAGAGAGAAAGAGAAGGAGAGAAGCATCAGTGCGTGGTTGCTTTTCACCTGCCCACTACTGGGGATTTGGCCTGCAACCCAGGCATGTGCCCTGACTAGGAATCGATCCACCAGCCCTTTGGTTTGCAGGCTGGTGCTCAATCCACGGAGCCGCATCAGCCAGGGCTGTTGTGCAACTTTTTAAGAATTCAATTATAAAAGCAGTAATCAGTTAATTGCTTAGGGTTTCTATATATAATCTGTTTGGGGCTGCTGTATCCAATATTATAATATCACTAAATCGAGATAATTAACTAAATAGAGATAACTTCATTTTTTCAAGTATTTTTAAGTGGCAATATTTCCCCTGTAACTTTAACAAATGGATATTTCTTGAGTGAAGCATGCTTTATGTAGGTCCATGTTGTTGTTATAGGCCTTCATCAAGTCTAGAGAGAGCCTTCCTGATAGGTCAGCTATTGCTGCCTCTCTAGTATAGCAGCAAAATGAATTTCATCTGCAAATGATGTTTTCAAAATGATGGATCTTCTTAATTGAGCACAGTTATCCATCAAAGGTATAAAAATTGATTATATAATGACTCTCTTACTTTCTGATACATCTAAAAATACATGGGTGCCAATAGCATGACTGTTATTCTGGTGGAAGTAATAGGTTAGAAGCTGTGAGAGAATAAGGGGAGAGGAGATGCTATTACTCCCAGTCCCAAGTACTGGTGCTCTGTGTAAAATGCACATTTATTATCTTCTTGGCATAAACGAAAAGAGGTATCAGAGTAATGACAAGTCCTTACACATGTCATGGTTATAAGATGTTTCTAAGATTGCGAAGGGTACAAATGGCACAGCCTGTCCCTACCTACTACTTGAAAACCCAGTTCTAAGAAATGACTTATGGTTATTATTGGTTAGGAGGATCAAAGCTGAATATGACATCTTTATTTTAATGGGAGACATTAAATCTCTGTAAGACTTAAGCACAGCTATAAATATTTTTTGAAGCTGTAATAGAAAAATTAAAAAATTCGGAAAGATGGTGTTAAGTACGTATTTAATATTTTGAACTGTTTGTGCCATGCAGAAGTATTGGCTATGTGTGGATTAAATATTTCACTTTTTGTTTTGGAAAAATGTTTTTCTCTTTTATACAATTCATAGCATATACTTTAAAATGTTTTTTGAGATTGAACTTTAGAAATCTATTAAGCAATATGTGAAATTGTAAATTATATTTTGAGATTGTTTACAAATATATGACTGTATTTCTACTTACAGATGTACACATCTTCATGTATTGATCAAAATAAATTATGTGTAAAGCTACAATAATTTTATATTTCATATTTTCAAAATGACTCCTTAAAATAAAAACCTTTTCAATAAAAATGTAATGAATGTTTTTATCATGAAAATCAAATAAATATTTGAGGTTTTAATTATTAGACCTTTTAGTTTTGTTTAAATAAATGAGGGGAATAACACATGTGATTGTTCAGGCCTTTGTGTTTTTAATATATCTTTGGTATGTTTTTTTCTGAGCTTATTTTGTACAAGGTATAACTTCCAAAGTCTTTTAAAATCCCCCAATTTTTGCTTTGACTTAGTGGAAATACGTGAGATATGCACTGCCACAATATTTTAGGATAAAATAATCATAAGCTCATTCTGTCATAAGAGGGAGGTTTAGCTAGGGTGACACTTTCTCTCTGTTCAACCAGTTTTAAGGCAGTAGTTTCCAAACAATAATGTGGGTGATAGAAGATATATCAGCCCATAGCTCTTAGGTAGTTTTGTATACCTTTGGATTTGTTATCCCCTTGATTAGTTTGAAGGCCCTATCAGAGCTGCTACAAATATCATGTCTCCTTACAAATATCATGCTATGCCCTGTGTTTGGGGTGGGGCCCTGGAATCTGCATTTTCACACATCCTCCAGATGATTCCAATGAAAATATATATGGACCTTCATTCTGTGGTTTCTGATGGTCCTGCCTAGCATTAGGGTGGAATTATAGATGTGACTTCCAGAACTGTAAACGAAGACCTAAGAGATATCTCTAATATAGTTAGATAAGTGGAAAAATGGTTGTAAAGAAGTATGGGCAAAAGCTGTATATGACTATGATTTATTTTAATTTCACTAAGTAGGTGATTTTCTACATGTAATTTGGTATTCTAGAAGAATTTATCTTAGAGAAATAGACTTCCCAGAGATTTCCACCAACAATACATCTAATAAGAGGTTAATAGTGAACATTTATAAAGAACTCATATAACTCAACACCCAAAAACCCACAAAGAATGTAATTTAAAAAATGGGAAGAGGACCAGAATAGACACTTTTCCAAAGAGGACATACACATGGCCAATAGACATGAAAAAGTGCTCAACATCGCTTATCTTCAGAGAGGTGCAAATTAAAGCCAAAATGAGATGTCACTTCACACCCATCAGAATGGCCATCATCAATAAACCAATAAACAAGTGGTGGTGAGGATGTGGAGTAGAGGGAACCTCATGCACTGTTGGTAGGAATGCAGACTGGTACAGCCACTGTGAAAAACTGTATGGAATTTCCTCAAATAGTTAAAATTGGAATTTTAACCCAGTGATTCCACTTTTGGAGAGTTATCTGAAGAAACCCAAAACACTAATTTGAAAGAATATATGCACCCCTATGTTTATTGCAGCATTATTTACGATTGCCAAGATATAGAAGCAACTGAAGTGCCTGTCACTAAGACAGAGGATAAAAAAGTGGTGGTACATGTGTACAATGGAATATTACTCAACCATAAAAAGAATAAAATCTTACTATTTGAAAGCAAGGGTGGACCTAGAGAGTATTACATTAAGTGAAATAAGTTAGAGAAAGACAAATACCACATGACTTCACTTATGACTTCACGTGGAATCTAAAAAACAAATTAAACAAACAAAATTGAAACAGAATCATAGAGACAAAGAACATTCTGATGGCTGCCCAATGGGAAGGCATTAGAGGGATGGGTGAAATGTGAAGAGATTAAGAAGTATAAATTCATAGCTACAAAATAGTCATGAGGATGTAAAGTAAAGCATAGGGAATATAATCAATAATATTGTAGTAACTATGCATGGTGCCAGGTGGGTACTAGAAATATTGGGATGGAACATTTTGTAGACTATATGATTGCCTATCCACTATACTGTGTACCTGGAACTAATGCAAAAATAATATTGAATGTAAACTGTCATTGAAAAATAAAATTAAAAAAAGAAAGAAATAGACATCCTGGTTGGCACACTATGGATTAATCCATGTGATGGTTTTGCTTCAGTTTACATTCAATGTTTGGTGCTTAATGTTCATATTAATAAATATTGGCTATTTATTTTGTCCTTGTGGAATATATGTTTAATCTTCTAGTTTTGTAGATGAGGAGCCTCTAAAATAATGGTTTCTAAAGAACATTTTTAGTTTTAAAAGAATGGAAATGACGTGCATGATAAGAAGATGGACTTCTCTCAGTGGAAGTCACTAAAGTGGGTGCTGTGGTTTTGATTAGGGAAAGGCTAAGTTTGTAAAAATGCTACCTGAATTCTCCTTGAGTAGATGGTTGCCTAACGAGGTCCCCTTATGTAGGGGTAGAGCACCAAACATGATTTTTTAAATTACCTTATGTGTCATCTAAAGTATATGAGAGAAATAATGTTTATGATTAAAAATATTATAGATCCAATGAATTAATTTAGCATTTGAAAAAATGGTTTCTCCAAAAGTTAGAATTTCTACCCCCTTATTGTTCAGATAGGTTATTATAAAAACATGATTTGTTTTAATTTTACTTTTAGTAGCTTTCCAGTGAGAAGTAAACAAATGTAAAAGCGAAATAAACCAAAGACTTTGTTCTGCAAAAAACAAAGATAACTTCTTCTTCTGCACTGAAAAAAATGAGAAAATAAAATCCTGCACATTTAAGGAATGGTGGAACAACCATAGCATACTTTAGCATTGGGAGAAGGGTGACGGGAACATTGTAGCTGTCTTCCTTCAGTGTTCTTCCTGCCTCTCCACTCCTTTCCCTCCTAGTTCTTTTGATTCTACTCAATCACCCTCCATGGGGTCCCCTCAGGCCTCGGACCTGGGTTCCCCCCACCTCTGCATAGGTGACTCATCTATTCCCATGGTTTTAAACATCTTCATATTTACAACACCTAAATGTATACCTACCATTTGAATCTCTCTTCTGAGCTCTATACTTAGACGTTCAACTGCTTTCTTGACATCTCCACTTGGTGTGTCAAAACTTGAACATGTCTAGGATTAAACGTTAGACTTTTCTTAAAAGTCTTATTTTCCTCAATTTTTTTTTCTGACAGGAAGTGGCATCATAATTCATCTCATTGATGCTTCACCTACTGTGTCCAATTCAGCAGCAAGCCCTTATCATCTATCAAAAAATGTCTCCCAAGTATATCCATTTCTTTCCAGTTCCCTGTCATCTGTTTGCTTCACACCTCACTTCTCATCAGGGCTGCTGCCACAGGCTCTGCATTGCTCTCCCTTCTTTCATTCCCGCCCTCCCTCCTCTAATTTATATTTTACACAGTAATGAGTAATGGGCATTACTCACTTACATTTAGAGCATTTTTACATTGCTCTAAAAATGTTTATTGAAGGACATGAGTGTTCAGCTTTCTTTAAAGTGAAAATATCTGTCTCATTTTTTCTTCTCTAGTAGGGTTTGACAGTGAGCTCTTATTGGTCTTTTAGGGAAGGGGCACTAGTTTTAGGATGATTTAGCCTCTATTGTACTAATGGGCTCACAGAGTCTACTGTCAAAGAACTAGGAGGAAGGAGGAAGAAAGAGGAAGAACTTTCACAGGTGTGGACTAAAGGCTGTGAAGTGTGTGTATGTGTGTATGTGTGTGTGTTGGCAAGGAGGGGAGAGTGATTATCTTTAGAGTCCCACACCGAAGAGGATTGTGCTTTGTTTTCCCGTAGGCACATTGTGGCTAGATGGAGTTTTCAGACACACAGGAACCAAAGCCTTCTACAGATTCCTGACCTCTCATTATGGCACAGAGGCAGTAAAACCCACAGGGAGGGGTGGTATTTGACCACCCAAGACCCTTGTGGAAGCTTGAGTCATTGACCAGAGCCTGCCGGCTGTCATGGAACCAGCACTTCCCACGCACTGTTTGTTTCTGTCATCAGTGCTTGGTGAGAATTTATTTGTCTGCAGTCTTGCCTGTTATTGTCCAGGAGTGTCACCCCATCAGCCCAAACCACTGGCTTATTTCAGTGGCTACTCCCAGGCTCTTTTGTGCAATGAGACTACCTACATGAATGAAACTTAGAAAAGAGAATGGTCCCTTGGATATCTGGTGGAGTGGGGGGATCCTTTGCTCTGTATTTGGGAGGTTGAATTGAACTAGTACAAGACCCCTGACTGGGACATGGGCAAATGACTCTTTGTGTTTCTTGTTAATGGAATCATATCACTCTCCTCGAAGCTCCTTACAGTGGCTTCCAAAGCCCTGCACACCTCATTTCCATGCTCCTAGCTCTGTGCTCTGTTTACATTGAACTTTCTTTTCACTTCTAAGCTCTTACTCTCTCAGAGCTTTTTCACGTGCTATTTTTTTTCTGTCTTGAACACTCTTCCTCCTTTTTGAATGATCAGGTCCTTGTCATCCTTCAATTATTAGTTTAAATGCCACTTGTTTGAAAAAGCCTTTATGACCATCTCCGTCCCTTATTGTATTGCTTGTTTTCAGCCCTTGTTTATTTCCACCTAACATATCATTATTTGTCATTATTTTATTAGTTTGTTTTTATTCTATATTCCCCACTTGAATATTGGCTTCTTGGGAGTAGGATTGTTTAGGTCTTTCTTACTATTATATCCCTAGCACAGAGTCTGGGATACATTAAGCACTAAAAAAATAATTA
>PVKM010028269.1:0-18388 GCA_004027735.1 Carollia perspicillata
ACATTGATGTTTCTTTCCCCCTCTTTCTCTCTCCTACTCCCTCTCTCTAAAAATAAATAAATAAAATCTTCTAAAAATTAAAACATATTCATTGATTTTCTCGGTGTACAGTAATAATGTTTATTTCTTTCAAAGAAAGAAGTTTTATTAAATAAGTGAAAAATTAATAATTAATTATAGTTTCCAAAATCTGTGGTCCAAAATGAACCACAAGTCAAGCATATTTGATGGATTTTTTTTAGTTTTACTCATTGTAATATTATGGAAAATACGAATTGTTCCAAAGATTATCATTATCTCTTTAAATGTCTCACTATAAACTAGACTAATGTCAATTGTTACTTTATGACTTAAGAAGTCTGTTAAACTAAGAAAATGGGAATCACCTACTTACTATTATTCTAAATAAAAGTGAGAAAGATGTAAATCTAAGTAATTAAAACAAACTATAGATGTTCAAAGTGAAAACTTATTATGACATTTTTAAATAATAAATAATAGGTAATATTAAAATGTTTTCATAGTATAGGTTGTCATAGCTTTTTATTTTTCAAACAGGGTTTCTAGGTTGAAAATTATACTGAATAATTGTGAGTATATTTTAACTAATTACGGGAGATGCCTTGGGTTCAAAATATCATTGCTTCAAATCTATTGCTTCAGAAGTAGACATGTTAATCACTGACACATAAACACTGTATCGAAATGAAAGTTAGACCGTAGTTAGACCAGTGAGTAAGCTATCAGTAAAAGAACAAAGAAGTGAGCCTATTGGGAATGAGAGTATTTAACATGCATGCAAATGTTTCACTTTCCATAGTATAATTCTAATTTTATTTTTATTGATTGTTAAATTATATTGCATAAGATAATGTCATATAAAGTATGATATTATATTAGGTAATATATGATATATTAAATTATTTCAAGTAAAATAACATGCTATATTATCAAATTTATCATGATAGATAATTATGTTTAGTTAATATAGTATAATTCAATCTGATTCTAAGGAATCAGTTTTCCCATCAGGAATGATATATATATATATTTTTTCTCATCAGGAAGGACACACACACACACACACACACACATATGATTATGTATGTATATATATAATCATCTTAAAGATAGTAAAACGGGTAAAAATTAAACATAGAAAAACAGAGCAAACAGAAGTGATACTGAAAATGTGTATTGCATTGACTTCAACCTGCAGTTAGTAAAGCTATTGAGTGAAAAATCCTGCAGGATACTCACCTGGGCCCTGGTGAGCTTCCCAACAGACATCTCCCCTTTCTAAACCAGCGTAACAAATAGACCAACCCTGGTGGTTATTACATGATTGTAAGATGTGCTGCAGCAATAACCATTAGGGAATTCTGAAGAAAAAAATAGTTTATTACTCGCAGGCCTTGGAGCACACCAAGCAAGCCAGAGAGGTACATTGCAGGTGAGGGGGATTGGTGGGGGAAAGAGAGAGAGAGTGTTCTAATATGAGGTCAAGGTCTGGGGTTCTTTTATTGTGGTCAAGGCTGGGTGTCTAGGGTTTCCCAGGTTCACCCTTTATCAGTGAATTTAAAACATAAGTCTAGTCAATGAAAACCAAGGAGAGAAAAAACAAATAGCCTAAAAGGCAGGTACTGAAATCAGCCAAAGCAACCTTGGTTTAGGAAGCTGTCCTGGCTGTTTAGTCCCGTGGTTATCCCTGTGTTCTTCGGAGAAGGCACTCTTTGAAATGGGTGCTTCTTTGTTGTGGATCCCTTGGCAATCAAAGCTTAAATCAGGCACTTGCCTTACAAAAGGAGGGAAAAATAACTATCAGGTTTTACAACACAACTATACGAGGCTGCTTTTGGTTTGTTAATATTTTCAACAGACATCTGTAATTGAACAACAATAAAGTAATTTTAAAAATTAAGAACAAAAACATATTTTCAAAAATCTCGAAATACCCATGACTTACAACAACAAACACTATTATCTCACTGGCCTGCATGCTAACTGATGAAACTCTGCCCCAGGGGATACACTACGTTCAGATCTGGTCTACAGACCTTCTGTTTTCTGGCATACATTGAAGAACCTGCTTCTCTATGACACATTTTCTCGAAGTAGAGAGAAGCTTCTTACAGAAATGTCAATCAGCTCAGCTCTTGGTAGCCAACTGACATTCAATTCTCTTCCCATGCCATTGAAACTGCTGGGAATGAGTTTCGTGGGCTGTCCCAGCACCACAAAAAGGAAAAAAGAAGCTCACTAGAATCCAGGGGAAAAGCTCTTGTCCCTAAGTGTATCTCCAGTGCCCCCTAATGGCAGATCTTATCGCCATGCCACTGACAAGATGATGAAGGGACCTGCTTATCTATCTACACAAGCATATCTACATATGTAATTATATCTACTTAGTTTGTTTATATTAATTTCCATCTCTATTGCTATACTTTACCTATTTATACATGCACATATTCTAAATAATCACAGGGAGTTCTACTGGACAATACTGGTGTAAATAGGCAAACATGAATATGTGTGTGTATACACACCATCCAAAAGTTTGTCTAGCTTTGTTCGCTGAGAGGACCTGGGAGCTATGACAACCTGAGAGCAATGGGCATCCACAGAATCTAGATACTGGTTTTCAGATAGCAGTTTCAATATAACCTAAGATTTCTGTTCACTGGAAGACTGAGCTAGAGAAAGATGTTTCCCAGAATATCCTTTATGAAAGAAATCAAGACAATTCTCAAAGAAAGATGAGGGCATATCAAAGATACAGAAGCCAATTGCAAGAGACTTGTGCTGGAAAAATCAGAACACTTTCATTGTGGAAATAAATAATGATACTAATGGATTATAACACACCACAAATAATAGGATTCCTAGGGTCTATAAATACTAAAGTTTTGATGACAACCATGATATATTACATGACTTCAAACTTACTTGTTTATGATAAAGGATAAAAGAACAATTTTACAATGGAGAAGACTGGCACACATACCTTAATCAAGCAATCACAGTTAACATCCCTAGTAATATGACTAATAAAAATTGCATGCCAACTAATAAGATGCAATGAATAAAAATATCCTCATTTCTGCAATTTCCCTGCCAAATATGACTAATCTAAAAGCAATCCTAAAAAAAATTAGACAAACCAAGTAGAAAGACTCTCTAAAAGTAGATTGCATATACTCTTCAACAGTTTATGACTTTAAGGTCATATAATTTAAATAAAGATAGAGAATTTTTTTTTATTGAAGAGGACCAAATAGAAATGATAAACAAAAGCAACACGATTCTAGTCAGGGGTATTTTTCTTTAAAAGGCATCATTACAAAAGTTGGCAATGTGTGAGTTGTGTCTGAGTATTAGATGAATGTAATATGTAATAATTTATTGATTTTTGTACACTTATGCAGAGAAATAACCTTATTTGTGGGAAATACATTCTAAAATATTTGGGGATGGAAGCACATCATGTTGACATTTCAGATATACATAAGCAATTTATTATAAATTTTTGTAGTTTAAATTTTTGATATAAGTATATATTATGCTACCATAGTTTTTATTTGTCAGAAGTACTCATGAACATCTGTTGTGAGATAATCTTTCTGAATAAGATCATGAGAGCACCAACAGATGTAGACTTCTCAAGTCAGCAAAAGACTTCCGAATGCATAGCTTGCCAATTTACCCCACTGTTAGGAAGGATACAATTTTTACTAAATTAGGACAAAATTCACATTAATAGTTTGAAGATATATTTAATAAAGGAAACATTTGTTTCTGTTAATGAACCATCTGTTCTCTTTAGAGAGAGTAATTTAAATATACCCTTAATTTTCATTTTTTTATAGAGAAAGGAATCTGGATATACCATCAATTTTTATTTTTTTAATCTATCTAATATTATATTAAGTGCCTCTATGTTAGTCCAGGTATTTATGATAGTGAATGACACCATCAAAATACCTGCCCTTATGCCCTCAGTGAATTTACGTGCTAAAAAGGAGAGACAAAGTATGTTTTTGTGTATATGTATGTGCACACATAGACTCATATATGTATACTCAGGTGTTGTTGTCCAAAGTCCTTATGTCAATGCTTTGAAAGGTCAAAACTCCGAACATCAGAGTTTGGAGTAAAGGAAAGTTTGCTGATCAAGAAGGCTCCAACCAGGAAGATGGGAGTCGTAATCCTCAAATCCACCTTGCTCCCTCGACCACATCAAGGGTTTTTATGAGACTAGGGGTATCAGGCATGCAAATGTGCTGGTAGGGCAAGTTGTAAGTGGAGGACCTCAGAACTTAGCCATTTATGCCAAAGGAGCATCTACACCAAATCTTCCTGGACAATGTACCCTTAGCTTTTGAAGGGCTCATCGTTCAAGTTCTGCCTATGTCCTGGTCCTTTGGTTCCATGGAAGAGGTAGGGGTGAGGCTTCAGTTCCCAGTACAGCTGGAGGCAACAAGCTCTCTCCTCTGTGCATGCTTCAGCTACAGATCTTGTGGTTTGGGGTACCTATTGTCTCTGAAAAACACCACAGAACCTTGTCAAATTTGACAGGACCATGTTGAGGGGGTTTTGTGGTTCCAGAGGCACACTCACACGTACACATGTAGCAGAAAAATACTGCTTATGGTATTGGTTTATGTGAAGGAAATGAAAGTGGGTTGGGGGGTCTACATTAAATGGAGTGATCACAAATTATTTTCTCTGAGATACTACTGAATTTTGAGCTCCACTGGGCCTTTGAGAACATTCCACCCAAGATTTTGAGGTGTTAAGAAAGAAAATGCAAAGACCTTGAGGCAAAAGAGGCTTAATTGGTTTGAGAAACTGGAATACTTGTGCATGGTAGTTACAGAATGAATCTGGAGAAAATGCACAGCAGAAACAAGTGGAGAATTAGGGTATGTAAGACATTTAAGGTTATGACAAGAAGTTTAGATTTTCTTTTCTGTGTGTTGGAACCTTTTAAAAGCTTGTAAACTAAATTTATTTTTCTTTTGAAAGATTTATTTATTTTTAGAGAGCAAGGAAGAGAGGGAAAAAGAGAGGGAGACAAACATCAATGTGAGAAAGAAACATCAATCAGTTGCCTCTCATACATGCCCCAACCGGACACTGAACCTGCAACCCAGGCATATGCATTGACCGGGAATCAAACTGGCAGGCTTTCCCCTTTGCAGAATGATGCCCAACCAACTGAGCCACACTGCTCAGGGTTATTTTTCTTTTTCAAAGAACACTCAGGACTTGGTGAGACAGAATCATAGTAAGTGATAGGAGGTGAGGCTGTAATAAGCAGGTGCCAGGCTGAATCTGGTAGTAGAGGTCATATGGGCTTTAGACTCCACCTTAGAGTGTGTGTTAAGGGAGGCACTAAAGATTTTATAAAAATAGAGTGGCTTATCAGATTTGTATTTATTTCTAACACAAAAATAAAGATACATTTCACAATATATTAAGGATGCCAAAATGACACTTCTTGCATTTTTCTTAAGATGAAGTATAACTTACTTACGCTTAACTTTTTATAACTAAATATATGTGCCTACTTTAAGATGTAATTAGTGGAAGAAAGTGCAATAATAATATATGATGTAGATGTGATACTTTCTTTGATAGTATATAAAGACAGTTCAAGTTATATCCCCATATTAAAATTACTTAGGAAATTGAAAATGCAAATTCTAAATATTCTGCATGAGTGAAGGGACGATCACTTTTGTTTTCTTTGAAAGGGAGTATATTAATTTTAAAATAAACACAAAAATGCATATGAATAATTATTTAATTTTTTCCCCAGTCTGTACATAATTTTCAGGAGTGCCATAATTGTATCCTTTTTGTGTGTGTATATGCCTGAGGGAGAGCAAGAGAAGCAAATTAGAGGAAAAGAAGGAAAGAGGGAGGGAAAGAGAAAGCCAAGAAGGAAAATGAAAGATTAAAGAGAAGCAGAAAGCAAGAGGCTATTCAGATATCAAGTAAGAAGTGAATTTCAATGTTAAAGATTTGAAGCATTTATCAAAATATAATAATTATAAAATATTTTTGTATATTGCTCTCCTTAACAAATTAACAAGTATTTAAAATATTATTCAAAATCACTTTCATCAGTACATGTTGACAAACAAATGCAAACATACAAATATAAGCAAAATTACCTTAATGCATTTTGAAACAAAGCTGGATGATTAAACTAGCATATGCGATTATGTCCTACATGCCAACCTTTTTCTATTGAGAAGTCAAAGTTAAGGTAATCTCTCTCTTGTGGCTTAAAAAGCAGCAATACCAAAGAGTGTAGACATACTCTTTAATACAATTTATTTTCTCTCAGAATTGTTAAGCTTTGCAATGAATTTTGCAATGACATTCTTCATCTTATAAAGCATAGTTAGGTATTGCAACCATCTTCATGAAACAGAGGGAAATAATTCAATCAACATTATATTAATGAAAATAATTAAATATTTTCAGAGCTATCTTACTAGATATGTTGATAATATTTATAGTTTATCTTAAGTGATAATAATAATAATAAATTTATCAATGTTCCTTCCCACCCCCAAGATGAACTTCATCAGCAACTTTGGTAGCTAATGTAATATATTATCTGGTTTTATCCCTCCTTTTCTGTATCAGCTTTCTATTCTTTGGTTTGTTTTCTGCACTTCCCAAATAAAGATTTTCATCTTGAACACGACCAAGAAAATGCTTCTGGAGCACCCATACTAATATGGCTTCAGCAATGGACCGAGGAAACATATCCCATGAGGAGATTATGACATTAAATTACTTGCCAGAAAGATGACAACAAAATCATATCCTTGTAGTAAGTGGTACAGTTCAAAGTACTATCATGTTGTCGCATTATAATCATTAAGCCTCCTACATGCATGAAATTAAGATGGAATACAGGTTGAAAAAATTTTGCTGCCATATGCAATCCTTGTTGCATTTGAAAAAATGATGGAAATGGTAGTTGTGAGTATGCTAGCACTGGTTGCTTGGTTTCTGTTAAGTGCCATTGATGGATGCTCTCAAAGAAGAAAATACCAGGCACAAGCCAACCAAACATCAAATCAGTAAATTATATGAAAATCAGAAATCCAATAAAAGTCTCATGTCTTCTAGAAGAGAATCTAAAGATACCCAACATCCTGTTGAATAAAACAGGGCACAGGCTTATTTACTTCTCTGAAAATCCTCCTTCACCAAAGCTGTACTCTGCTAGACCCTCTCAGAGCCTGACACCTGAGGTGGGAACTTCTGGTTGGGCATGCGGGAGAACTTCATTTCTAAAACCTCTTACGTTAGGATAGAAGGTTGCCCATGCAAAAGATAGATGGTATGCAAAATCTTCAACTGAAATGGGTGCCCCAAACAATATTACCTGTTCTCCTCAAAGTTAGCTCTCATATTCTGTGAAGTAACATAGGTCAATATCTAGATCACATCTTAACTCAGCCCACTCAGCAATCATTACGTGCCTCAAGAGTAAGGGCATCAGTCACCAAAAGAGGTGCAAGTTTTGAATAAAACAGTCATGTAGAGCAGGAAAATCATAACTGGAAGTGGATCTTGGCTTGCTGGAGTGAAAGAGTAAGGTAAATACAGAAATGTGCTAATATGCATTACCTTCATGTAACATAGAACATAACATCTTTGAACTGGTTTTAATATGCTGTGTGGACACCTTGTTTCTTGACTTTTGGACAAAAAAAAAATAGGCAAACAAGCATGCACACACACACATGAAGTGGTGTAAAATAAATGAGGTGCAAATATAAGGTATGCCCTGGCATATTTTTGAGGAAGAAATCAAATTTCAGTTTGTTCCCATAATAACAAAGATTTACTCCATAAAATAAAAGGAACTATTGGTTAACTCTGTTCCTTTAGAAGGCTCAGAAGACATTTCTTTCTTTAAAGCACTGAACAGTGTGCTAATGAAAAACTTCTTGGCACATTACAAAGTAGTATTGTCTGTTCTTTGTACACCAGGGTTGATAATAGAAGCTGTTATGTAATGGGATATCTAAATAGCCATAGTGATAAAATTCCAGAACCGGAAGCCTGATGGCAGCATTTAACTGTCAGAGATGAGATGTGTGCAGTTGCTGTCACTGGAAAAGCTGAAATGGCTCACAGGGATCTATGGGGAACAACGAATAGACAATGGGGTCCCAAGGGATGAAGCGTATGAACTACCAGTGAGAGTATTGCTTAATCTATATAACGAAAGCTATTCATCAGCTAATGAGCCTGTCTACTTTTAGCTGTCTCAAAAGAAAATTATACGCTCTTATTGAGTTTCCAAATCTCAGGACTAGAGAATGTGAGATGAACAGAAAAGTAAGTCACATTGAGGAAGACCACCAAAATATCATATCAAGTATATGTGATATTGTTTCCCACAATTAGTATCTAAAAGCCCCCACAATGATTCAGCAGAGTAATCACTTACTGGGGAAAAATTAAGGCCTTTCATTTTAAGGATTTTTACACAGAGGTCAGAACTTAACAGCACAACAAAAACACTATCAGCACCCCAGTAAGTATAGGGAGTTATAGACATAATGGGTGATAAATGGAGTGCACGTGTCTCAGTAATTAGCCCAGAGCCCCTTGTTGTGGTCCTGCACTGGCCCAAGGTCATATTCAGGATGTATACATTTAACATCTGGTTGGACCCTTAAGTTAGTTTTCTGTCATAAGGAAAACAGTCATGGTTAAAAAATGAAAACAAAAACAAATGAACAAACAAAACCCAGCAAATGAAAGGTCCTGAAACTTCCTTACCCCTGCTTAAGGTAGAAAATCAGAAACAATATTACAATTTAGGTGAAATGACAGAGATTACTGGCATACTTTAAAATGTAAATAATTGAGGATGACTTTCTTTCTTATAAACTTTTATGATCCCTCAGTCTGTAGTACAATAATATTGATCATAGTGGCAACCAAAACACTACTGTGAACTTAAATAAGTGTACTACTAATTTGTGCAGTTTTTCTAGATATGATGCCTTTACTATAACAGATTAATTCCATTTCTGGTTTTCTTTTAGGTTACTTATCTTAAAAAAACATAAAATATGTTATTTAGACACGGAAATGGTAATAGCAAGTTCTCTAGTTGCCCTGGTTAGACTCTTGAATGTCACAGGGGCAATAATATAAAATACAAAGATTCAGGGCAAATTCACATTATTAAAGATTTAAAGGTTCACTTACTCTAGGGAGCATCAATATATCCCCTATGAGTTAAAAAATATATTATTGCACTTTCCACATCCAAGAAAGAACACTTACCTGATAGGCCTCTTTGAATTTTGCACATACAGAATATCACTCTGACATTTCTAAGTTGGCTTGGAAAGGGGCCGGTTTTATGGAATAAAATACTGGACCAAAGCAGTAAAACTGTAGAAAGAGGCCTTGCCACTTGAGCCTATTGATCTTGCAGGTCATATGATGATAGAAATAGTGGTTGCAGGTAAGGATAACATGGAGTTTCTGGCAACTCCCAATAGAAAAGTCACAGTTCAGTCACCCAGACCCTTAGAGGAAGGTAATTTGGCTGCATTAGAGATCTTTTCATTGTTCAAAAATATGTTTTCTTTAAGGTCTTGCAAATAGTAGACTGAGTTCCTGAATTTGAACAATAAGTACTGACTTATGCTTGGTTACCATGAATCCTGAGTTCATAATATCAGACAGTCCCAGCAGCAAGCCATCCTAGGATAGAAATGACATGTTCATAATCAGTTGCCAAAAGGACTTGGCTGGCATATATCAGTAGGAACAGGGAGAACACAAATGAAAATGAATTCTTGGGTATTGAAGCAACTTGAGGAACACAGATAAGTTACAGAATAAGTGGTCTGGCCACATAGCCCATCTCTGTTTTTCTGATGCCTCTGCATAAAATCAGAGTTACTGTTGCGTTTTTCTTCCAGTCAGCTGTTGTTGAAAGAAAACAATGGCTGGCTGGGTTCAGGCCTGGGCTGGCCTGATGGAAGTGTGTGAGCTGAATTGGACTGCTTCCACCCTGTAGTGTCTCCTAGGGACAGGAACAGCCTTGTCAGTATACAGTAAGGGGACTAATTTGTAGCAAAAGGACTTAGAGATCTGGGAAAGAGCAAGTTGGTGGAACTGTGGGAGTGAACACAATGCTTATGGTTCGTTGTTTCTTAAGTCAATGCCTACCTGAAAGCATGCCTGCCAGAGGAGGCACCGAGCAATCTAGGAAGGAGTTGAGTTCAGCCAGCAGAAGCAAAAGTTAAGTTAGGATGATAACTTCTTAACTTCTGCAACCCTCTCCCAGGTTATTCCAAAGCTTGTGCTGTAGAGGCATGAAGAACAATTGCTGTGGTAGAAATGGAGACTATGCATGGCTCCAAAAGTATGGGGGAGCTCCTGGTTGTCAATGAGACCATGCTGCCTTTGGGTTACTTCCACCTAATAAACTGGACTCCATGGGGCACTAGTTCAGATTCATTTCTGGAAGATGCCTGACTCCTCTGAAGAATAACACGAGGACTCCCCCTGCCATGGTTTCAACTTTTGTAGAGACATGCTGTAGTCTGAGAATCTTCTGAGCCAACCCTTTCACGTTCTCCATATCTTTCACAGACGTCGGGCTAGAATCATGGCCTGAAGACTCTCCTCGCCTTTTTCCTCACTGGTGTTTCACTAATAAATCTCTTACATGTATCACCCTAACTTAATTTCTGCTTCTTTGGAGATCCAAACTCACTCAGTTTTTGATAATTCTACTGAGGATGAGAGAGCAACAGAGGTGAGAAATGAGTGGATGAATTGAAGGCTTCATACACTATTGTGGAAACTAAAGATAGTGGAAAAATAATGTATTAGAGATGTATTTGAGGCTAAAATCAACTTGCAATGCTAACTATTTTAGTGGTCACATATTTAAATAAACTTATTTTGAAGTATATATAGATTTACAGAAAAGTTGAGAAGAGAGTACGGAAGTCGTTTAGATACCCCCACCTGCTTATCTCTATTAGTCTTGGCTTCCCCACTCTAATCATCTCATTGTACATACAAAGTGGGATCTTTCTGAAATTGAGATATAACTATTTTATTTCCTTAGAATATTTCAATTACATCCCTTACTACTATATTTTTAAAAATTAACATTGTTTAAGAATCTATGTAGCATGACCTATTCACTATTCACTATTTTCTCTAATTTCAATCATAATTACAGTTCTTATTCCATACTTATACTAACCTTCCTTCCATTCTTCAATCATGATTGATCATTTTGACATTCCAGAGTTGTATTAGTCAGGAGTCAGGATTCTCCAGAGAAACAGAACCGATAGGTTACACACACACACACACACACACACACACACACGGAGGAGGTTTATTTTAAGAACTGGACCACATGGTCATGGAGCCTGAGATGTTCCTCAACCTGCCATATTCAAGCTGGAGAATCAAAGGACCGTGGTACAATTTAGTGTATGTCCAAAGGCCCTAGAAATAGGAGCTCCAGCATCTAAAGGCAGGAAAGGATTGACAAACCAGCTTAACCAAAAAGAGAGTGAGCAAATGTGCCCTTTCTTTTTGTTCCATGGAGACTTTCAACAGATTGGATGATATAAACCCTCACTGGGAAGGGCAGATCTCTTGACTCAATCCTCTTGAGTCAAATGCTAATCTCTTTCAGAAACACCTTCATTGATACTCCCAGATATAATTTTGCAACAGCTATCTGGGCTGTTGAACCCAGTCAAGTTGACACAATTAACCATCACAAATATCTTTTTTCAGGTTTTTTCTTTGTATCTTCTGCCTGGACATCCCCTGCATTGTCCTCCCTCAATTTTGCTCCCTGCTTCATCCAGTTAATTTCCATTGTAATCTCAAGTGGCAAAAACACACTATATTTTCAAGGAATATATTTTTTGTTGTTCTTGTTGAGGAAAAAGAGAGACAGAGAGAGGGAAAGGAGGGGGAAGAAAAAGGGAGAGAAACATCTATGTAAGAGAGAAACATTGATCAGCTGCCTGTTGCATGAACCCTCAACCTAGGCACATGCCCTGACTGGGAATCAAACTGACAACCTTTTGCTTTGTGGGGCAACACCCAACCAACTCAGATACACTGGTCGGTGTCAGGGAAGTGTTACCTATTCTACCAATGTTATCCTAATATCTTATATTCTCTAAGTTTGTAAGAGTCCCATTAAATGTATGTATCCAACATTAAATTTCTAAGACAGTGATAGCATGCTTATCTTGCTTTGGTTACATAATGGTTAGTACACAGTGGACATTTGTTTAAAAATGTAGAAGTTAAGAAAAAAGGAGAAAAGAAAGATGAAAAAGAAGAAAAGAAAAAGATTTCAAGAAAAATACATGCATACATAATTGTATTAATGTCACATCCCTTTTTTTTTTTCAATTAAGTATAAGGGATAACAAAATTTTGACTCTAGTTTTGATTTGAGGGAAAGTTCTGTTGCCATATATATTACTTCAAAGATGTACAGTATATTTGGGTCAGAAACTTGGGTATAATATGTTCTCTTTTCCAGGTTGTTCAATAAGAGTAATTAAGTTTCCGAGAACTCAACCATATTTTTTCATATAAATGGAGTAATAAATTTATTTGACTCCAAGGACTAATAATTTTCCAAAGTGTCTCCAGACTCCTATATCAACATAACCTGTTAAAAAGCTCATTGAAAATGTAGGGATATTTAGCAATCATATCAATTTTTAAAGTTAAATAGTTACATGGATATGGATATAACGATACTTCAAAATATCAATGAGTTAACCATAGCTTGTAAGAAGTAATAATATAGTTTAGATTATTTAAATATAATAATTTAAAATGTTTATATTGAGTTTCCTTATGTTCTTATTTTGGTTGCCTTTGTGTTTCAGAAATGTGTACATATACATAGTCAAGTGGCCTGTTTATAGCTTTTGAAACAGCTCTTTGTCTTCCCACTTCTTACATATTTACCTGACTCAAGTCAAAAACTGCATTATAACACATAGTTTCAGAGAACTTAATGGTAGATTATATTTACTAGGAAGCCCAGGAATACCAAATTTGTTTTTATTATATTACAAAACTATGAGCTATGCCAGTAGTTTTCAAATTTCTTTCTTTCAGGAATTTACTATGCTCTTAAAAGTTATCAGAGCCCAAACCAATGGTTCGGTGGTTCAGTTGGTGGGGTGTTGTTCCACAGACTGAAAGGTGGCCAGTTTAACTCCCAGTTGGGGTACATGCCAGGGTTGCAGGGTCAGTCCCCAACTGGGGTATGTGTGGGAGGATAGAGATTGATGTTTCTCACTCACATCCATGTTTCACTCCCTTTCTTTCTCCCTCCCTTCCCCTTGCTCAAAAATAAATAAATAAAATCTTAAAAAATAATTATTGGTCTTTCAATGAAGCTTCCTGAGTAAAATCTGGGATACTATTGTAATGCATAGTAAAAGAAATCTGAGTCAAACAAAATGATTGATTTATAAATATGTTATGTTTATATTATATAGTGAAGACTCAGTTTTATTACAAATGTCAGTAAAACTAGAACCAATTACGATCACTGGAAATGTGAGTATATGTCTCTGTCCCATCCCAGAGCTATTGAATCAGGATCCCTGGGTCTGGGATCAAGACTTTTGTTGTTATTTGATTATCATGGTTTTGTTTTGTTTGAGGTTTCCAGATAATTCTGCTTCACAGTTGTGGCTGACAAATACTGTTTTTTAAATGAGATAACATACATTACTTATTATAATGTGTCATTTTTAATTCAATTTGTTTTTTTTGAATCTCAAGTAAATTTAAGACATTTAATCTCATTATGGTTTATTAATCAACATGATTATTGTTCTATTATAATAAGTGAAATTCAAACTAACAAAAAATGTTTAAAGGCAGAAAACCATGCAAATTATATGAAATGCTTTCCATACATCCATCATGGAGTGATATCTGCTACTGCTATTTCATAATAGTCCTTTTCAGAATATATACTTGCATATTTTCTTTGCATGTATACATATCAGTTAATTATGCCAGAATAATGTCTTTGGGAGTTCAAATTTTAAAGGATACACAATATTCCATAATAAAATTTGACCTTATTTATCTTATTTGTAATATTTCTATTATTTTGAAAAGTCATGCTATGAAGTGTATTGTTCATGAGTTCATCTGAATGTATAACTATTTCATGAAACTAGAACCCTCAAAGTATTTGGGTTTAAATTAAATATTTGATAGCTATAACAAAAAATGAAATAAGTATTTTTCATAATCTGTGGATATTTAATTCACAGCATGATGTATTATGTTGTCCAGGTCAATCCTTTTTGTAAGCCTTAAGTTGCATTCCAATTTTTCAAAAAGTTGTATCCTATATTTTACATGTGTCTTCAGAATTAATAATTGTTATATTTATAACAACTATTTATGTTTATATAAATTTTTATTTATTTTTTCTAATAAATAATTATTGAAAATTGATTTCAGTTATTAATAAAATCATATTAACTTATAAATTCATTACTAGGTAGCAGATTTTCTTAAAAGTGCTTTCCTATGTGTTCTTTCCACCACATTTCATCTTCTTATCTATGTTATCAGATAACACCTAACATCCCAATTTTCACAAACTAGGAAACTGAGAGGAACAGAGAGATTAGGTAATGTTCCAGAACTAAAAAATAGCAAAAATTTAGGCACAGAGTGTGTGGGTAATTTTCATGAGGTCCTGAAACTAGTAAATAACTGAGAAATTTAATTTAATCATGGGACATTGACCACAAAAGCCATGTTTTTTATTAACTTTATACTCCGTAGTAAGTCTCCCAACTGCAGTAAAAGCTCTCTGTTGCTACACAGAGACTCTTCAGGGGAAATCAGTTTCTAAGTACTCAAGTTCTGTATATGGTGTTTCTTAAAACTCATCACCACAGAGTCAGTTTGGCTCACAATAGTCCATTTTCCATTTTGCCAAAATAAGTGCATTCATTTCCTATGGATGCTATACCAAATTGCCACAAAGGTCAAGTCTTTTAAAAGATTCTGTTTCCTTTTGGTTCTGGAGGCCATAAATCTGAAATGCATTGGAAGGGATGCATATTTTCTTTGAAGATTTAGGGAAGAATTTGTTCTGTGGCTTTTTCCAGCTGGTAGAGGATGCTCTCATTCCTTGGCTCATGACCCACTTCTGCCCTCAAAGTCTTCAGTTGTATCTCTCCAACCTCTGTTTCCATCATCACATCTTCCTCCCTCTTCTGCCTCCTTCTTCCGACATTGAAGAGCTATATTGTGCCCCCTGGACAATTAGGATAGTCTTCCTAATGTATGATTCTTAATTTATTCGCAGTTGCCAATCTCTTTTGTTTTGCCATAAAATAATATATTTACATAATATATATATATTTCTGGAGATTAGAACTTGGGCATCTTTAGGAAGTGATTATTTGGATCACCATAGCATGACACACTTCTCTTTACCTACATACTCTTCCTCCTCCATTTCAAGTCTTAATGATGTGCACATTTTGACTAATAAAAATTTATGATGTGCCAAGTGAAGAAATATAATTAAAAGTTAGTTTTGCTGAGTCTTATTATGATAAATAATTAAGAACCATAAACTCACATTTTTTTTGTCATTATATCATTTAAAAGTACTTATCTAAAGAGTGAGACTTAGCATTAACATCAAAGTACTGCAATGTGGGATTGATATGAGTGCTCTGATTTCAGAAAAACAAAGCAACTACCTGATGTCTTTCTTTTAAACCTAGTACTTGGAATGTTTTGTGGGACTACCCGAGTCTTCAAGACGCACTGAATAAAGCCCATATATAATGTGTACACGAATCACTTTTAATTCTTTATCCTCAATGAGATAAATCAGTTAAAACTTATTCAACAAATTTCACCATGACATTTTTGTTTTATATATTAATTATCTTATTCCTACTCTGTTTTCAATTATTTTTATTTTTCAATTACAGTTTACATTCAATATTATTTTCTATTGGTTTCAGATGTACAGCAGAATGGCTAGAAAGTCATGTCTTTTACAGATGTAAAGCACTTCTTCAAGCATCCCTGCTCCTTTTCAAGTACCCACTTGGTCCCATACATAGTCATTGTGATGTTATTGACTATATTCCCTATGCTGCAATCTACATCTCTGTGGCTGTTCTGCAACTACCAACTTGTACTGCTTAATCCCTTCACCTTTTCCACCCAGCCCCCAGTCCTCCTCTGCTTTGACAGCTATCAGTCTATTTTCTAAATCTATCTGTCTTTCTATTTTGTTTATTTTGTTAAATTCCATATATGAGTAAAATTATATGACACTTGTATTTTTTTTTAATTTCATTTATTTATCTTTAGAGGGGAAGGGAAGGAGATAGGGAGAGAAATATCAATGTATGGTTGCCTCTCATGGGTCCCCTGCTAGGAACTGGCCTGCAACCCAGGCATGTGCCCTGACTGGGGATCGTACCATGATTCTTTGGTTCACAGGCAGGCACTCAATCCACTGAGCTACACCAGCCAGGGCAACACTTGTATTTTTCTGCCTAACTTAATTCCCTTAGCATAATACTCTCTATGACAATCCATGCTGCCACAAAAGGTAAGATTTCTATCTTTATTACAGCCTAGTAGTATTCCATTGTATATCTCTGTACCACAGCCCTTCTATTCTCTTATCTACTATGGCCACTTGAGTTACTTCTATGTCCTGGCTGTTGTGAATAATGCTGCAATTAACATAGGATTTCCACTATATTTTAAAAGATAATTTATATATTTCATTAGCAAGTATTAAGCTTATTTTAATGTATAAGAAATATCCAGATAGTAAACTCAAATGGGTCAGCTAGATGCATAATTAAAAAAATTATAGTTGGGAATGAAAGCAAAGATTTTTGAAGACCATACCAACTGCATACTGAGGTTAAATATTTTAAATTACAATATATTCATCACTTTATAGTTTTATTTTAAATTTTATTAGTTTTTCATTTTTCTTTTGATAAAATTACAATTTAAATATGATTTAACATATTAGTTTATGAATTAATATTATTAATTATAATTTAAGTAATTAAATTATAATTGTTTGCATATTAATAAGAATCTACTATATCGTTTTGTCTGTGAACTTTGGCTTAGATTATTGTGTTTGCTGATATATATATTTTCCTCATGTGATTTCTTCCCCTCTTCATTTTATTGACTGGATTATCTTGCTGTTATTTTTTATTTCATTAAACAATTTTATATATACTATAACATAACATGTGTATATATTTAGTAAAAAAGATTGAATGATTTTTTCATCTTGAGTAGTGTGTACTCTTAAATCTAAATTAAATAAGGTATATGTGAGGGCCTTCTATGGGCAAAATCTACATGGCTCAATAGAGATCTCAGGAAGCTATCCAAAGGTATTGCCTCATAAAAATGAGAAAAAAGCATACTATTATATGTTGTTAATTTTTTTACACAGTGAGCAAACCCAGTGAATATAAACATACATATTTACGCACACAATACTACATATATGGGATCTGAGAGAGAACCAAAACTCAGTTTTCAAATGTTTTTTTCATTCTGAAGCTAAAAGGAATTGTCAGTGTTATATTTACCACTATGGAATCTTGCTTTCTTATAGAAGTAGGCCTAGTAACTCCCCATTATCTTATTAGTTCTTTAACACTTTCTTTTTTTTTACAACTGGCTATTTTAGTGATTCTTGACCAAAAGGTTATTTTGAATTATTGAGCCCACCATTGATACTCAATTTATATTTTTCACCACATTTGATTCAATTCAATAGAGACATCCAGCCATGAAGGTTTTACTTTTACCACCTTTAGAACACTAATAAGTACTCCTTTTGGTCCTTGAATAGAAATAGTTAACAAGAAGCAAATATAATATCCAGTCAAAGAGGTCATGAGCAAGAGCTTCTGTCCATGTTATGCTTTACTTCACCAGTGAACTTTATCTTCTGGGAGAAAATACATACAAACAGTTTATTAATCCCAATTTTTATTTAAAAACTACTCTGTGGTTTACTTAATTATTACTCTGTGGTTTTGCATCAGTGTTTACTACTTTTCTATGCTTTTGTCATAATTTATAGAAGAGATCCCAGAATATATGATTGACTATTTGACATAGAAAGAATCACTCAACCTCTGTGGTGTAGCCATTATGTGCTAAGCAATATTCTTTGTGCCCTAGCAAGTTGCCCACTTGACTTTGACTCCCCTCAAAGGAACTGTGAAACAAGTCCTTTTCTTTTATTACTTTGTGTTTTTTTTTT